>CM051269.1:41111256-41298756 GCA_027921565.1 Artemia sinica | reverse complement strand
GTAGGGTTCTAAACCACTATGATTTCTAAAACCCAGAATATAATTTGTACTTTACAGGAAAAAAACGTGCATTGTCAGTTTAATATACATATACTGATATTTATTCATTAAAATCTTAATTAATTTTTGATTTCTTAAAGTTATAAAAATGAAAACATTTAAAAGAATATTTTTCAGTAAAGTACAAATTATATTCTGGCTTGTTGAAAAAATGGCCATATCAAAATGTTGATCGTAAATGTTTGAGGAAATGATGGGCGTGATGGGGGGGGGGATTCACCCTACGAATACTTTCGAGTATTAAAAGGGGAAATAGCCCTCTCGATTTCCAATCGAATGAGCCCTTTTTGAAGTTTTTACGACAACGCTTTCTATAAAAACCTGGAATGCCCCAAGGGCATAACTTACAACTTTAGCCCTGAGCGCTGTGGGGGGGGGGGGGGGGGGGTTGTCATACTCAAAGACATAATTTCCAGACCCTTCAACTACGTTCAGCAAAATGGCTATATCAAAATGTTGATCGGAAGTGTTTGGGAAAATGATGGGCGTGATCGGGGGGGGGGGGGGCATTCGCCCTCCGATAGCTTTTGACAAAATTTTCAAAATATTTTTATTGAACGAATATGCACGGGGAAATGGTGGGCATAAGAGGGGGAGGGGTGGGGTGGGTACTTGCCCTCCAATCACTTTTGACTATTGAAAAGGGCACCAGCCCTTTCAATTTCCGATTGAATGAGCCCTTTTTGAAGTTTCTACGACAACACTTTCTATAAAAACGTTATATGCCCCCTGGGCATACATTAGGGCTGTAGCCCTAGTCCTTAGGGCTGTGGGGGGGGGTCATCCTCAAAGACCTCATTTACAGAACTTTCAACCACGTTGAACAAAATGGCTATCTCAAAGTTTTGATTAGATGTGTTTTGGAAATGGGGGTCATGAGAGGGGGGTTAGTTGCCCTCCAATCACTTTCGACTTCCAAAAAGGGCACTAGCTTTTCCAATTCCCAATTTAATGATCCCTTTTTGAAGTTTCTAAGACAACGCTATCAGTAAAAACCTTATATGCCCCCAGGGGGCAACTTACAACCTTTGCCCTGAGAGGTTTGGGGGGTTTGTTACCCTCATAGACATAATTTCAAGAACTTTCAACTACGTTGAACAAAATGCCTATCTCAAAATTTTGATTGGATGTGTTTGGGGAAATGGGGGGGCGTGAGAGGGGGGTTAGTTGCGCTCCAATCACTTTTGACTAATAAAAAGGGCAAAAGCCCTTTCAATTTCCAATCGAATGAGTACTTTTTGAAGTTTCTACAACAACACTTTCTAAAAAAAAAAAACTTTATATGCCCCCAAGGCATAAATTACAACCTTTGCCCTGAGGGCTGTGGGGGGAGGGTTGTCATCCTCAAAGACATAATTTTCAGAACTTTCAACTACGTTGAAAAAAATGGATGTCTCAAAATTTTGATTACATTTGTTTGGGGAAATGGTGGGCGTGAGAGGGGGGTTAGTTGCACTCCAATCACTTTCAACTATTAAAAAGGGCACTAGCCCTTTCAATTTCCAATCGAATGAGCCCTTTTTGAAATTTTAACGACGCTTTCTATAAAAACTTTATATGCCCCCAGGGCATTACTTACAACCCTTGCCCTGAGGGCTGTGGGGGGAGGGTGTCATCCTCAAAGACCTAATTTCCAGAACTTTCAACAACGTTGAACAAAATGTCTATCTCAAAATTTTGATTGGATGTGTTTTGGGAAATGGTGGGCATAAGAGGGGGTTAGTTGCCCTCCAATCACTTTCGACCATTATAAAGGGCACTAGCCCTTTGAATTTCCAATCGAATGAGCCCTTTTTAAAGTTTCTACGACAACGCTTTCTAAAAAACTTATATGCCCCCAGTGCGTAACTTACAACCCTTGCCATGAGGGCTGTGGGGGGGAGTGTCCTCTTCAAAAACATAATTTCCAGATCTTTCAACTATGTTGACCAAAATAGCTATCTAAAAATTTTTACTGGATGTGTTTGGGGAAACGGTGGGCGTGGAAGGGGTGTTAGTTGCCTTCCAATCACTTTCGGCTATTAAAAAGGGCACAAGCCCTTCCAATTTCCAATCGAATGAGCCCTTTTCGAACTTTCTACGACAACTCCTTCGATAAGAAGTACCCTGGTCTATAAGAAAGAAACAAGCAAACCAAAAAAAAAAAAAGAAATAAATAATACAATGTGTCAACACCCTTCTTTACTTAGGCAGCGCTCTTGCACTGCCTATGATTACGCAGGAACTGTCCATGGAACTTTCACGTGTTGGAACTGCCCTGTAATAAGAGGGATTTTTACAACTTCGAGAGCGAATCCCCTTAATGACTAAAGTGAAAATTTAGTTTTAATATTTATAGCTGATATATTTGATTGTCCCTAAAGGTGATCACATCCCAGTTTGACAAGTTTCGTCTCAAATCAGAGATTTGGACTTACGCTAGTTTATTTACAGCATTTAATTTTCATGTTTTTTTTTACAGATTATATATAATACTAATCACTGTAATTTTAGAAACAAAATTGCCAGGGGCGTAGCTACCCCTTCTCCCTGGAATTTCAAATTTACACTAGATATTAAAGAAAAACTTTTGTATGTTGGAATTTTCCAGTTGAAAAATTCACTGATAGATGGTTGAAAAAGCTGGAAATAAACAGAAAAAATTTCCAAATATCGTTTTCTGATGTCAATAGGTTTCGATATTCAATATTGATTTTTGGTCTGATACATAGATATATCAATTTTCACATTTAATATAGCCCAACTTAAAACTTTTGAATTGAATTCTTAGAGTACAAACTGTTATACAAGCGTAATGTGATTTGTTTCAAATCGCTTTTATGGTGTTTCTGTTTCGTGGAAATTGGATAGTAGTTTTATTATATTATGGTAGCCTATTGCCGAAATAGCGAAAGTTTTAGCGAAAAATAGAATGATGAGCTTCTGAAGACCAATATTCAAAGGAACTCAGAAAGAATTTATAATCCCCCCCTCCATCACAGAATCAGCTGTCCCACCACTCCTCCACCCCTTAGACAAGATGCTGCCTACGCTCATATATAATGCTATTTACTTTTACTTATTTCTAACTTCTTTTTTTTCTTTGGGACAATTAACAGATTTGCAGTCAACTAATAGTTGCAAGTTATGCGATTTAACAAACCCAAATAAGAATACAAAATACATATCAAAAACGGCCTTACTGCTTCTGGCACATCACAACGAAAGACATGAGACTGAAATAAAGCAGAATTGTGTGATCCTCCATGGGCGCAATTAAAGGCAAAGCATGAATTCTCAGGAGAACCAGATGCTCCTCTTGCAAAGTACAAAATTCTTGAAATAGGATATCTAGCCAGTTCTGCTTGCGTTGAATCATCATACAACCTGAAAATACAAAGCATCTGAAGGCACTATATCACCAGCATTTTACATGGTAGACTCTCCATCCCGAATCAGTTTGATGATCCAAGTGAAAAAATAGTAAAAAAAAAAACACGTTAAAAATTTCAACAATGCAAAAATAAAAAAAAAAAACGGTGTTGGAAATCATCAGAAAAAAAAACTACCCCCTCCCTAACCTCAGGATCCTAAATATAAGACACCTATAAATATGGGCACGGGAATCTGGCTGTCATAATACATTATTTTAAATTGTCACCCAAATTTGTAAATCAGATTGCTGAGAGTTATCTTAATTCCACATATGACACACTTGTCAGAACACCAGAATCCATTCCAAAATAGACCCTACACGATATCAAAACTAGCTCTCAATTAGATTTGTCGTATAAGATTCAACGAGAAGAGACTCTTCCAGGGACTCAGGCCTCAAACTCTTATCTTGCATAATTTGCAAAGCGTTACGTTACCGTGCTTATTTTTATTAACTGCTTAAACATATTTTTTCGCTTTTCTCTTCAAGATACATCTATAATGATGTTAAAATTACAAGCAAATTCAGTCTTCTTTACCTGCTTTTACCTTTTCTGCTTGTTGATGAACAAAATATTACACATGCTTTGGCGCTAAATGGTGCCTCCATTTCAACCCAACCATTTACTTTTAACTAACATTATATAATGATGAACAGATGGACTAAATGAACAGAGGATAAACAACAGTTACGTCAGTCTGTTGCTGCATTTTACTAAACTGTTTATAAATGTAAACACTAAATGTGTTTAATTAAGTCTTTGAAATAAGTTTTAATTAAGTTTATATTTATTGAAGTGTTGCCTGACATAAGTTTCAAAGAAGAGAAAAAATAGGAAAAAAGTTGGTTCAATAATTATTAAACACTAGTTCAACTACCTAAGGTCATTTTTCAGTGGCAGCCACGTGGTACCTGAAGAAGAAGACGGCTCAAAAAACACCCTACAACACAGCTATAATAAAATAAAGGAAACACACAGCAGCAATATTTTAAGAAATTTAGTATTAAATTTCCTGAAGAAGAAAAGACAAATTAAAACTGAACTAAACCAAATATATTCAAAATTGCTATTTTCCAAGTAGGGATAGCTCTGTGCCACGGTTTGTTGATTAAATCAAAAGGGGCTCTGCCCTTGGGGTCCCTGACGCCTGTACACTCGTTTCGTTTTGCATTTTCGTTTCGTTTGATGCGCGCCTGCTTTTGATTTATCTTGCTTGCTTAATTTGTTATTGACTGAGGCCCCCCCCCCTCTGCTTGTAGCCTATTTGTTTTATTTATTGGACATTTTACTTCATTTGTGATTTTATCTTGTTGCTTTACCTGATTATTTTTAACCCATTGGGTTTTTTTCTTTTATTTGTGATGACTGACAGGACAATTAGTAGTCCTATCACCCCTGACCCAAATAACTCTAGTCTTAGGATTTTGGCTTTAAGTGTTGAAGGTCCAAATGAGACCACTAGGTTGTTGACATTAGGTAGTAGAACAGTCATTGCCAAAAAAACTTTTTGAACACCTCCATAATCATGATTGCAGGGGCCATTATGGTTCAATGTTAGAAAGACTTGGACCAAATGGCTCCATTACAATAATAGCTGCAAAACCAATCAGTAGCTACTGCTAAACTTTCAATTTCATATATAGCAGTAAATGGATGTAAAGTAAAGTTTGTGCTTGGTCCTAGTTCCAACCCTGCTTTAATCAGAAATAGAAAAGGAATTGTATTATCCCATCTGAGGAGTTCACCCATCTGGATGACTTTGTCAAGGAGGTCCAAGTTGAAAATAGAATAGAACATTAGCTATTGACCTTTAAAAAACCCAAGCCCTTCAGTTATCCCCGTGGTTTGCACCATCAATCAGGATGTTCAGTTCCCTGTGAAAATTTATGTTTGGGGTGCAAGGTATACAGTTAAGCAGTATATCCCCCAGGCAATACAGTACTTCAATTGCCAAGGTTTTGGCCACACGGCTTCAAATTGCCGCAGAGGCAGAAGATGCCTACTATGTAGCGGACAACACACTCATAATGAATGCCCCAATTTAAAACAATTAAGCAAGATCCGGTACTCAAGTGCCCTAACTGCAGTGGGAACCATGCTGCTAATGCTAGAGAATGCCCAGTATTCATGGAGAAGAAAGCAATTGTAACCTATTCCTTCACTAATAATGTCCCCATTAGGACTGCCGCCGAGGTCCTGAAGAAGGGACTTCCAACACAAACTAAACATGTCGCTATGGCCCATAAAGACTCCTTCCCTCCTTTGACACCTAACCACCATCCAGTTGAGGACCTGAACAAGAAAATATATGACCATTTTCAAGGTGTTACAAAGCAGATCTCTGATCTGGCTGAGACAGTAACATCACTTATCAAACTAGTCTCTAAGATACTGTCAGCTAATCTCCAAAATGCAGCCCTTGGCCTGTCCAACATTGCTGAAAACCTAAACAGAGTTGAACCAAGCCCTACAACCAGTAACAACCCTCCACAAACCAGCAGCCCAGCCAAAGTTGAAAGAAAACGTAAAGGAAAGGAGGCTATACCTAGACCAGAAGGTAGTAGTAATAAGCTACAGAGACCCAGGTTAGCCCCCTCACACACAAATGACTAGCTCCCTCTCAGTGTTCCAACTAAATATCCGGGATTCAACCAAGCCAAAAGAAAAGAACTCCAAAATATTTTAGTCAGGCATGTTCCTGATATTTTCCTACTTCAAGAAACTTTCTTAAAACAGGAGAATACTGTCCATGATTTCAAGGGGTACAATATTGCCCGTTGGGACAGAGTCCACAAAACAGGTGGTGGCCTACTGTCACTTGTGAAAAAAGACCTAGCTTTTAGAATACATCACCCAGTCCACAAGGGGAAACGGAGGTAGGTATAATTGACATAAAACTACTGGGAAGCAAAAACTGGATTAGTATTGCTAACTGTTATGCCCCAAAGACAAATAAATTCTCCTGAATCAATTCAAACTAATTGTGAATGCATGTGGCCCTGTGAAAATAATTAGCGGTGACTTTAACCTACACCACAGAATGTGGGATACTGTATCACCAGAAGATCCAATTGCAACCCCTCTAACCAATTACATCCTGGAACCCATAAATAAGTTGTCCTTGTCACCCCCAAAGTCCTAAATACACGGCTGAACCCTCAGACAGGCAAGTACTCAACCATTGACCTCACTTTCACATCAACAGATATTATAAATAGTGTAGAAATTCAGAATCCCTGTGACTTTGATTCTGACGACGAGGTTCTATCACTAACGCTCGGATTTCTCCCTGGAAGGAGCACCACAGATGCTTTAGTTAGACTAGAGCATCTGATCAAACAAAGCTTCAAAAAAGGAAAAGCAGTTCACGTAATATTTTTAGACATGGAATCAGCATTTGATAGAGTAGATATGAGGCCAAAACTAATTAGAAAGCTATCTGTAATAGGCTTACCAGACCTACTGGTAAATTGGATCCACCAATTTTTGATGGGTAGGGAGGTTCAAGCTCTCCTGGGGGCTCCTTCTCAGAGTTAAAGAGGAAAGCCTTTGACATTGGACTCCCTCAAGGGGCTGTTCTAAGTCCACTTCTCTTCTCAGTTAATTGTCATGATATAAGCCTGAAAAATGTCCTTGGAACAAAGCTTTTTTCTGATTGTTGATGATCTTGCTGTTGCAGTTGTGGGGAGACACCCTTTATGCTTACAGTCAGCCTCACAAAAAGCTATAGATATGCTATCAATTTGGGCAAAAAGTAATACTATGGTCTTCTCAAGCCAAAAGTCAGTTAGTGTGTTTTTCCACAAAATGCATAACATGGATGCTTTCAAACCTCTGGTGAAACTAAATGGACATGGGAATGGACATGGTGGTTGCAGAACAAGCACGCTTTCTGGGAGTTGCATTTCACGCTTTCTGGGAGTCAGGCATGCTCCTGATATTTTCCTACTTCAAGAAACTTTCTTAAAACAGGAGAATACTGTCCATGATTTCAAGGGGTACAATATTGCCCGTTGGGACAGAGTCCACAAAACAGGTGGTGGCCTACTGTCACGTGTGAAAAATGACCTAGCTCTTAGAATACATGACCCCAGTCCACAAGGGGAAATTGAGGTAGGTATAGTTGACATAAAACTACTGGGAAGCAATAAGTGGATTAGTATTGCTAACTGTTATGCCCCAAAGACAATAAATAAATTCTCCCTGAATCAATTCAAAACTGATTGTGAATGAATGTGGCCCTGTGAAAAATAATTAGCGGTGACTTTAACCTACACCACAGAATGCGGGATACTGTATCACCAGAAGATCCAATTTCAACCCCTACAACCAATTACATCCTAGAACCCATAAATAAGTTGTCCCTTGTCACCCCCAAAGACCTAAATACACGGCTGAACCCTCAGACAGGGAAGTACACAACCATTGACCTCACTTTCACATCAAGAGATATTATAAATAGTGTAGAAATCCAGAAGCCCTGTGACTTTGATTCCGACCACGAGGTTCTATCACTAACACTAGAGATCAACCCAGTAAGGTCAAGGTACCAACCAGTGAAATTCTGGAAATTCCAAGACAAACTCTGGAACTCCTGGAAACACAAACTTGGACCAAAAGGCTTCAGAAATTAAGACAAGTGATGTGTCAGTGGAATCATTATCTAATAAGATTACTTCAGTTATCATAGCTTCTTCAGAAAGAATATTTGGCTACAAACAACCTCATCCCAAGAGACAAAATTCCACTCCTGGATGGAACAATAAATACCAGAAAGCCTACCTAGAGAAGAAAAAGCAAAAAATAACTTCTCTAGGTACCCCTCAACTGAGAATAAAATAGTTTTCAAGCAAAAGACAGCAGAATTCAAAAAAGACACTAAATACTGAGACACAAGATGGATGGAGAAGGCACATTGAAGACAAATTTGGCCACAAACACCCCTGTTCGAGAGCTATGGAGAAATTTTCAGGTATTTTTCAGGTAAAAAAAGAATACCACCCATCCCTGACGAAATACAGATGGGAAGGACTACAGAATTTTCAACCAATGGGAAACTTAATCTCTTCTTAGAAAAGTTTCTGAATGTAGATACACCATTACAGTTCACACACCATCAACTCAGTCTCAAAAACGGTACTGTTCCATTTTCTCATTTCAGCTTTCAGGAAGTTAAAGACACCATTCCAAAGCTCCAGCCTGGTGCAACTTGCCCTGATGGAATTCACAATTTGATGTTGAAAAATTTGCCAGATACATTTGTTGAGCTACTGACAGAGTTATTCAACAGATCTGTCATAGAGTCATCAATACGATCTGAATGGAATAAGGCAACAGTGATCCCACTTCTCAGGCAGGAAAAGACCCTACGCTGGTTGATTCATACCGCCCCAATATCACTCACCTCTTGTGTTGCAAAACTAATTGAGAGGGTAATATAAAACAAAGAATTAACCCCATTATCAGACCACATCCAAATTGAACAGCTCGGATTTCTCCCTGGAAGGAGCACCACAGATGCCTTAGTTAGACTAGAGCATCTGATCAAACAAAGTTTCAAGTAAGGAAAAGCAGTTCATGCAATATTTTTAGACATGGAATCAGCATTTGATAGAGTAGATATGAGGCAACTAATTAGAAAGCTATCTGTAATGGGCTTACCAGACCTACTGGTAAATTGGATCCACCAATTTTTGATGGGTAGGGAGGTTCAAGCCTCCCTGGGGGCTCCTTCTCAGAGTTTAAGAGGAAAGCCTTGGACATTGGACTCCCTCAAGGGGCTGTTCTAAGTCCACTTCTTTTCTCAGTTTACTGTCATGATATAAGCCTGAAAAATGTCCTTGGAGCAGAGCTTTTTCTGATTGCTGATGATATTGCTGTTGCAGTTGTGGGGAGAGATCCTTTACTTACAGTCAGACTCACAAAAAGCTGTAGATATGCTATCAATTTGGGCAAAACGTAATAATATGGTCTTCGCAAGCCATAAGTCAGTTAGTGTGTTTTTCCACAAAATGCATAACCTTGATGCTTTCAAAACCTCTGGTGTGGACATGGGAAAGGACATGGTGGTTGCAGAACAAGCACGCTTTCTGGGAGTTGTATTTGACCAAAAACTGACATGGAAACCCCATCTCGATGAGCTGATTGGCAGTCTCAAACAAAGACAAAACTTCATTGATGCTTTCTGCCTTGGAAGAAGAGGAGCCCCCCACAGTCTTTGCTTCAACTATTGTCAAGTCAGTGGTGATATCCAAGATAGACTATGGATCATTATATATGGATCCGCCAAGAAATGTCTCCTGAAGAAACTTGACACTACCCTCCATGCAATCTTATGAAAAGACCTTGGCTGCCTAAAATCAACTCCTATTGCAGCTATGTACTGTGAAGTGGGGATCCAGTCCCTTCATTCCAGAAGAAAATATCTCCTTGTAAGATATTTTGCAAAGAAGATAAGACTCAAGAACCACATTATCTACAAAGTAATCATTAGCCACCACAACCCTGATGTCCCCTACAAAACCGACAGAGATGCCCCCTTTTCAGAGATTCCTTTGCCTTCCTGGCATGGAAGGGTTCATAGAGAATGCCGGCTGACTGTTAATTTGGATGATTATCCCAGTGCCTCCAAAGGAATTGGGGAACTGATTATTCCTAAGATCAACATTGGAAAAAAGGAGGACCTCTCCCAAGCAGTGATGCAAATTATATTCCTGGGAAAGTTGGCAGAATACCAGGACTACATCCAAGTCCACACAGATGGATCAAAGACAGAAACAAAATGCAGCTGTGCAGTATTTATATCCTCCCAGGGCCCGTCTCTTTCCTACCGTTTACCCCCCTTCCTGACAATTTTCTCTGCAGAACTTATAGCAATTAAGTTTTCTCTTCAAGCTATATCAAGCCAAACCGAGACCAAACATCAGAAGCATATGTCTGCACTGATTTACTGTCAACTCTGGATTACCTTTCACACCAGCAACACCAAGCAAGAAATGTTGCCATGGAGATTGAAAATCTGGCTACACAACTTGCAAGAAAGGGTATATCAGTCCTATTTAATTGGTTCCAGCATACTGTGGTATAACAGGAAATGAATTAGCAGACCAAGCTGCAAAACAAGCCTCCCATCTGGGTCTGATCACTCAACCCCTATTACTGGTCCTGAATTCCTGTCTTCAATCAGTTCAAAAATTTTGGGAGGAAGAAGAGGCTTGGCTCCATTCTTTCCATACCCAGCTCCTGGATCTCTATAATTATAAGCAGCCGTCAAAAGAAATGTACCTCTCATCTCGCATCCTTTCAACTTGTCTCTTTCGCCTTAGATGTGGCCATACAAAGACAAAATCAACACTATTCCATTGGAAAATGACCCTTTCCCCCAACTGCGACACATGTGGAGTGTATGAAGACATACGTCACATCATCTTCAACTGTAGAAAAATATGAAAAGGAGAGGGAAGTACTAAGGAATTGTTGTGAGAGGGCATTTAAGGCATTCACAATGCACTCTGTTCTGGGACATCACACGTCTCCTCCTTGGGCTAGACGACTAAGCACAAACCTTTAAGGTAGATTTGTTAAGACTACTGGTTTGGTTCATTCCCTTTCAGGTTTTTTTTTTTTTTTTTTTTTAGAGAGAATAGGACAATGATTAGTGTGTTTCAATGGGTTTCGTGTGTTTCAATGAGGTCCTCTCAAGGAGCGCCAAAAAAGACAAAATTCTCCCCAATTAAAAGTATTTCTCCTCCTCCCCCTGCCCAAGATTCTCCTCCCCAAAACTTTGAAATTTACCTCAAAATTTCTCCTATAACCCCCCTTTGAGATAACAAAGATTACTACAATAAGGGTTGCAATCTTCAAATTGTTAAAATCCACGTTCTCTCTTAACATTCACCGTGATGGATCTTTGCTAATAGCAGTCCCAGATCAGAAAGCAGCAGATACAATAATTAATCTAAAATCTCTATTGAATATCCTAATTAATACATCTAAATGGAACCCACAACAATCGCCAACAAAAACAGTAATGTACAATGTTCCCCCCAGAAATACCATTCAGGAGCTTTGGTTTGTTGTTTGGTGTTTTTAAAAGATGGGCTCCCAGATAGGACTGGCAACACAATCCCTGCTGAAGATGTCACCCAACTGGGTAAACCAAACTCTAATGGCCTGAAAACAAGTAGATCTTTCTTATTTACACTGAAGAAAAAAACTAATATCCCAGAAAAGTTATTCCTATTCAAGCAAATCAAATCACACAAGGCGTACAAGCCAAAGTCTATCCAGTGCCAGAAGTGTCTCAAACTGGGACACACAACAAACAAATGCAGTGAAATTCTCCTAGCTTGTAGTAATTGTAAAGGCTCCCATCCTAAAGAGTTGACAACTTACAACAACACTCAGCCTACACGTATCAATTATAAAGGCCCACATGAGTCTATCAATATATCATTATGCCCTACATATAAGAAAAAGAAGCACTAACACTCCAAATAGCAACAGAGAAGGCCATTCCATACCCTTTTGCAGCTATGGTAGCAAATGCTGCCCAACCACACCAAATAAAACCCATAATAAAATCAACCAAAACTCCCAAGTCAAGCACTCCCAATGCAACAAGTACCCCTCACAAAACACCATCCTCTAAGCCCCCTAGCTCACATCCCTATCAGAAAGAATCACCAAGCCAACAAGCCTCCTCATCCCAGTGAGACGAGGTCTGCCTGGCCCCCCTCCCCAAGATGAAAACATACAGAAACACTACCAGGAATTAATCCCTTAACCGACAAACCAGATGCACAACCAAACATGCATACTCCTAACATATGCTTATATTCATTCTAAACTGTAATACAGTTCAGGCCATGACTATACAACAACTAAAGAAAACAAAAATCATAGCTGAATTTGCAAAAATCTACATCCCTAATCATTTGCTCATTCAAGCAAAAAAAGATCTTGCTTTACTATTAACAAAAACTAAACATTGATACACAGTCATATGAAAAATAAATCAACAAAACAACATATATCAATACTCCAGTGGAGCATAAGATCACTTACAGAAAATAAGTTAAATGAACTAATATCGTTTATGAATAATAATTCCATTGATATTGCTTACCTCCAGGAAACTAATTTAACCCAAAATCAACAAATTAAGTCGCTGGGATATACTATCCTTAGAAAGGATAGATCATCAGAGAGAAAAGGAGGTTGAGTAGCCTTAATAATTAATAATAATATAAAATTCTGTGGCATCAACTTTCCAGATTTTGTAAATGATGTTGATGCCATTGGTATTAGTGTTTGGCTGAATAATACAAAAACTTACATAATAAGCTTTTATAATCCTAATGGCCAAACTACAGATGCCATGGATTTCTTCAGTTGTATAAATAATTCTAATGTGTTGAAAAATATAATTATTTGTGGAGACTTTAATGCCCACAGCCTTTTGTGGGGGAATAAACCAGCCAATAAAGCTGGTAAGTTCATTGAGTGTATGATTTCAAATAATAATGAATTAGCTGCTACTACCCCCCCCAGTGCCTCCCCCCCCCCCCCAACCTGAATACATATTTCAACCCCAAAAGTGGCAGTTTCTCTACAATTGACCTTCGAATTGTGTCTTTAAATATTTTGAATAAGATTCATACAGATAAAATTGATAGTCTATGTACAGACCACTTTGCCATAGTTTGCTCCCTAAATGAACCTGCTGAAACTCTATCACATATTTCCAAAAATATTAACACTAAAGCAAATTGGCCTATGTTCCAAAATAAGTTAAATGATGAAATCACAAGTTTCACCCGAAATTCATGTATTTCAAATGCCACAGCTGACACACATGCTGACGTTTTGGCATCCCTACTGATAAATACAGCAAATCATGCTATCCCCAGGACAATGCCCAGGAAAACCTTCCCCAAACACATTCCCAAAGCATGGTGGACAAATGAGTGCCAAGATAAATGGAGAACAAAAAAGGCAGCTAGGAGAACATTCCTAAAAACAAACATCACCTACTACGTATTTAAGAAAATTACAAGCAGAATCTAATCTAAAAAGGACAATAATAAATGCTAAATATAACTACTGGAATAATTTTGCAAATAATCTCTCCAGAGAAACACATGAGCCAATTATTCATAAAGTCATAAGCCACATCTGTGGGGAAAAAAAAACTTCCCTCGACCCACTTCTGTATGAGCTTATACATAATAATACCCATTATGACAATGATACTGAAAAAGCTAAGCTATTTGGCACTCTCTTTTTGTTAATAAGCTAACATCAAATAATTGCAGCAAAACCTCCTCAATTCTTATGAACCCAAGTTACCAACCTCACCCAGGATCCGAGTATATAACCAGTCCATTTTCAATCCAAGAAATGAATAATGCAATATATCATATTAGGACCAAGACTACAAGCAGCTATGACAATATGCACCCTACATGGATAAAAAATCTCACCCCCATTCATACAAACAGGAACTTCTAAATTGTTATAACCGTGCTTGGGCTTCATCTACATCCCCAATATCTGGAAATGTTCGTCCCTCCTACCAATTCTAAAGAAAAATAAACCCAAAAATAACCCTGAGTCTTATAAGCCTATAATGATTTACTCCTGTGATGGGAAAAATAATGGAGAAAATGATCTATCATCGACTCCTCTGGTTTGTTGAAAAAAAAAATAATATGATCCCTCACACTCAAACTGGTTTTAGGAAACACCATTCCTCAACAGATGCCTTTATATTGTTAACAAATGCAATAAATGAATTATTCTCAAAAAATAATGTCCTAGTTGCAGCTTTCCTAGATTTTGAAGGGACATTTGATAATGTAAACCACCAAATCCTTTTAAATAAACTTGCAAACCTTGGACTTCCCCCCCCCCCCCCCAAGAAAGTATCTTTTATAAAATCTTTCATAGAATTGCGAAGTTTCATTGTTTGTGTAGGTTCAGCCTCTTCGCCCCAAAAGACAATAACCAGAGGCCTTCCTCAGGGAGCAGTCCTGAGCTGCCTCCTCTTTGCCCTATATCACTGGGACATGAACCTCCCCCACACGAATCTACAATATGCTGATGATCCAGGTACTATGGTTATCTGGCAACACCTTTGAGATTGCACATTCAAAGCTGCAAAAGTCACTTTTCGAATTTGAAAATTTTTCTCAATATTCAGATTTACCCACTGCACCCACCAAGTCAAAAATAATCCAATTTCACCGAAAGCGAAACTATGTTAATGCAAGACTAACTCTAAATGGAACAACTATTCCAGAGATAATCATATTAATTATCTAGGTCTCATGCTTGACCAGAGTTAAATGTCAGAGTTGTCTGCAGAGTAAATGCCATAATCATGGCATTAGAACACCTTATGAAAAACCAACCTTTGATTGCTAATTCAAATAATATTATGGTTTATTCTGACTCTTTGTCAAGCCTTAAGCTGCTGTCTTCAGCTCCTCAGTATAAGTTGCATATTGACACTTATCATTGTCTTAGTATTATTGATAATCTTGCTTCAAGTGGTATAAGAACTTATCTTCATTATATTCCTAGCCACTCTGGTATAAGTGGTAATCACCAGGTTGATGAAATAGCAAAAGATGCGATAAATATTGACCAGCCAAGTGGGAGACCAATCCCCATTAGAGATATTTATCAATGGAGGCTATCAGATATTATGTTTAATAAGAATAATCCTAATCCTTCCCCCTTTCCCAATAAGGATTTTTCCAAAATTTATCATAGAATTCGTTCTGGAACAAATGGACTAAATTTTCTTGCATTTTCCTATCAGTTTCCTAATTCAAGTGGTTCAGTTCCCTTGTCCCCTCTTTGCAGGTATTGTAATATGAATAATGAAACAATTGACCACTGCCTATTTGAATGTAATACGCTGACGTCTGCACAGCATACCTTGCATTGTAAACTGTTAAAGTACTTCAAACACCACAAAATCTCACTATCAGCCAAGAGCCAAGCTGACTATACCTGCACACAGAGCACAGAAATCAATATCTATCATCTTATATTTGAACTCCTTGAGTCAAAAGATATCTGAGGATATCTAATAAATAAGAGGCAACCAAGCCAGTAGCTCTGTCCAGCCCACAGAGCGAAGCAAAAGAAAAAGGGCTAAATAGTATCTACTGAAAAGCCCGCCTATTGTAATAAAAGAAGAAAAAAACAGCTACTAGGCTGATCTCACAAACCTCAATGCCTCAATCAAACCTAAATGGGAAGATGTCTGGGCGGCTGAAGCTGGTGACTGGCGACTGTTCTTATATACCCTAAGCGCTTCTGGAGGCATAGGAGGATTTAAGGTCTAAGGTAAGTTCCTTAAACAGTTAAGGTTTCCTGTGGCCTCTAGAACAAGATACAAAATACTTTTTCTTCTTTTATAGGGAAAGGGTGGACAGAAAATAGGTTTTAGGAAAATACATTAACATTCAAATTTGAAGACAATTGAACTATGGGTAACAAGCATCTAAGATTAAAAATATTTTTTTCCATAAACCATTTGTTCCTTGAGTCTTTAAAGAAGCTACAAGAATGTAGACAAATCAACTATCGTTTATTTGAGTTCCAAAATTGCTTAATATTTTTTTGGAAGTCATTTTTCTTCTTCTTTTCCACAATAATGACAGACTTTACCTAAGGTTACCTGAAGTCACACAAGGAGCAATTTGATGATTTAGATGCTGGGTTCAGTCCCTATATCATCAGTAATAACAAATTTGAGTTTCAGAATAAAATATACTAAACCTTTCAGTTGGTTACCACTCATGATACTGCTACTATTACTATCATTTGCAAGAGATCCTTGGTTTTGGCATTCTTTTTTAAAGTTTCACTCTCAATGATGTTAGCCCTGTTTGCTGTGCTTGTTTCTATCCACAATGTGGTTTTATTTGTTGACTATATGGAATAATAGAAACTTTGATCAGATTTGCTTAGAGCTGGGAACTATTTCTGCTTTTTTGCACATCCACAAAATTTTTACAGCTAGCAGGGATAAATCATTCAAGGGGGTCAGCATGTAGGCTAAGTTACAGACAATGCATTTACTTCAGATTACAGAAGTGAAAGTGGACAAATTTCTGGACAAAATAGTTCTAAATAATGTAGTTTGCTAAACAGCTTGTCTAATATATGACCATGCTAATGTCATACCATATACTACCTATACTATATATATTATAATGTCATAATATCACACTATTTTATAATGACAGCTTCAATACTTGTCAGACCAAGATGAGCATGTGTGCATTGTTAATCTCATACTATATATATTATAATGTCATAATATCACACTATTTTATGACAACAGTTTCTATAATTGTCATACCATGATGGGCATATGTGCATTGCTAATGTCATACTATATATACTACTCTATATATATATATATATATATATATATATATATATATATATATATATATATATATATATATATATATATATATATATATATATATATATATATATATATATTATATATATATATATATATATATATATATATATATATATATATATATAGATATATATATATATATATATATATATATATATATATAAATATATATATATGTATATATATATATGGCATTAGAATAATATAATATATATCACATATATATATGTGATATTATGGCATTAGAATATATATATATATATATATATATATATATATATATATATATATAATATATATATATATATATATATATATATATATATATATATATATATAATATATATATATATATATATATAATATGTGATATTATGGCATTAGAATATATATATATATATATATATATAGATATATATATATATATATATATATATATATATATATATATATATATATATATATATATATATATATATATATATATATATATATATATATATATATATATATATATATATATATATATATATATATATATATATATATATATATATATATATATATATCTATATATATATATATATATATATATATATATATATATATATATATATATATATATATATACTATATATATATAATATAGCACACTACTACTAACAACTCATCGCAGCACCAAGCCGCCTGAGGCCAACACAGCTACGCACGCTCCTCCTCCACCCCAATCTATTCAAGCCTCCCTTTTTACACTCGCCCACGAAGTTCCCATTTCCTTTAAATCTTTCTTTATGACGTCCTCCCACCCCAGACGGGGACGACCTGCTTTCCGTTTAGCCCTAGATGGTTGGCCGAAAAGAACAATCTTCGGCAATCTGTCATCCTTCATCCGCACAACATGCCCTAACCACCTCAACCTTTCTTTCATTTTAGACCTAGAAAGCGGTATTGAACCACATTTTTCGTAAAGCCTATTGTTTGAAATACGGTCAGTCAGCCGGGTACCCACAACAATCCTTAAGCAATTTCTCTGGAAAACATCTAGCAAATCTTCATCCGCTTTTCGGAGCGTCCATGCTTCAGAGCCATATTTGACCACTGTCATCACTGTAGCTTCTAAGATTCTAATCTTGGTTTGCAGACTTATCTTCCTATTCTTCCAGACTTTTTCTAACTGTGAAAAACACCCTGAGCCTTGGCTATTCTATTTTTAACATCTTCACTGCTCCACCATCTTTACTAATAATACTACCAAGGTAAGTGAAGCTGCCCACCTGATCAATCTTTTCATTACCCAACGTCACCTTTTCATCTTCACTTATTCCTAGCCTTAGTGACTTAGTCTTCCTAACATTAATTTTCAAACCAATACTAGCACCCTGAACTCGCAAAACCTCTAAAACTTCATTCATTTTGCTCACACTTTCATCTAGGATGCTTAAATCATCAGCATAATCCAAGTCTAGGAGACTTTTTCCTCCCCATTTGATTCCATGGTCTCCCATTGCCTTTCCTGTGCTCCTTAAAACAAAGTCCATCAAAATAATCCATATAAAGGGGGATAGAACACAACCCTGCTTAACTCCTGATTTAATACAAAACCAGCTGCTAACCTCATTTCCTACCTTAACCGCAGCAGTGTTATTCTCGTACATAGCACTAATCACTTTAATGTATTTGTCTGGTATACCAAACAAGGATAAAACCGTTACTAAAGCTCCTCTACCAACAGAATCGAACGCTTGCTCATATCTATATATATATATATATATATATATATATATATATATATATATATATATATATAATATATATATATATATATATATATATATATATATATATATATATATATATATATATATATATATATATATATGTATATATATATATATATATATATATATATATATATATATATATATATATATATATATATATATATATATATATATATATATTCTAATGCCATAATATCACACTATTTTATGACAACAGCTTCCCTAATTGTCAGAACATGATGGGCATATGTGCATTGCTATTGTTATACTATATACTATAGGCTACTATATGCATTCTAATGTCATAGTATCATACTATTTTATGACAACAGCTTCTCTAATTGTCAGACCATGATGGGCATATACATGTGCATTGCTAATGTCATACTATATACTATACTATATGCATTCTAATGTAATAATATCCGACTATTTTATGACAGCAGCTTCTCTAATTGTAAGACCATGATGGGCAAATGTGCATTGTTTTTTTTTTTGCTGTTTTTTCATACCAACTTTCTTTAACAGAGCCTTAATTCCAATGAAAGGAAAAAGCTAGGCAATCTTCAGAAAATAATAAACAACAAGCTCTTACACAACAGATCCATCAGATGACCTTGGTACTAAGATCATTACAGGAATAGGAGAGCTGATAACACACTGTTGCCTCATAAAAGCTATATTCTTTTGAATCTCCATCTCACTCTTTGGACTACTAATATTTGCAGCTCCAAGATAGACAACTTTATTATAAATGACACCAGCTTCATCCTGATTATCAATATAGCTGACTGTTGGGGAACTTAATCCATCTATAGTATTAGGTGTTGTTACTCTTGAATCTGTTTCTTTAATTGCTGAGTCTAATGATTCTTTGAGTTCAATTTCACCATTCACATTTATTAACAAATTTGGTTGAACATTTATCTTGTCTTGCTTTTCAAGAACCTCAAAATCATTTTCACTCGATTTGTCAGAGTCCATTGCCCTGAAATTGATAAATACAATAATTATAATTCCTGGAAACAAACATACATTGATGCAAAATAAAACACAGTTAACCCTACAATAGGAAGTCTAAGGAAAAAAACACACAAAAGACATTAGATAGGTGCACAAAGGTGGGAGGCGTGGTCCTATCCTTAGGTGAAGGGGTAGTGTCACCTTATATGTGAGCACAGGTCCCACCCCAAACATTATTTGGGGAAGTGTGCTTCCCCCAAAATGTCCCCAAGGTCCATTAAAATTTTACTTTAACATGTTTGTCTAAATAAAATGACTAATGTGGAATAAAAATGGTGATCAAAACTATTGGCTACAATTTTTTTTCTTTTTTCACGAGAAAATACTCTTTTTTTGACATTTGAACTTAATACATTTAAAGTTAGAGCACTAATCAATAAGCACGCCTTTCTTTACCTCCAAAATAACTTATAAGACATCAAAAAATCTGAACAATAAGATTCACATTGTCAAAGCATGTTCTCCATACACAAAAAAATATGTTAGGGGATGCTGCATAATACCTACTCAAACCTGCTGTTAATTGAGTTTGGATAACTAAAAAGCGTTTTCCTTATAAAAAAAAAAGTTAGTCCTTTTTTGTTGAAAATTTTATGTTTTTTAAGCTTAACACTGAGTCAGTGACATCAGGGGCGGTCATATTTTTATTAAAATGATGTTCTTGTTTGTGCACATTTAAAAATTTCACTGTTGGAGATACATTAATCTGGGCCTTGACAGGAGATATTCTATTCATCATCTTTTTTTTTTGTTCACTGGACCCACTTCATGTAGCAAGTCCCAAACAGCGTTGCCAACGCTTTGAGATAAATTGTACGAGTTTTCCGACCAAAGTTGTACCACAAGAGATTAATTTGTACCATCTGAACAGTAGGTTAAAAATTCGTTGCTCGCGTTGCTTTTTTTGTTTACTGGACCCACTTCATGTAGCAAGAGCGAGTCCCAACCTAGTTGCTTTAAGCATCACATTTTGTTTGAATTTATTCTTTACCACTATTTATTGTTTACTACAACCACTACTTGATCGTTTTTTATCTTAATATTCTTTTATAGAAGTCAGTTTGAGTTTGTCTCAGTAAAATGAGTGACACCCTTCACTCACACCCACCCTGCAAAAAAATCTTTGGTTGTATTAACAATAAGCATGTTTCATACTAGATGGACACCTTCCACCCCAAATCTTGAAAAAATGAATGAATGAAACCCTCTCTGGTAGTGAAAGTTGGCTCCACTCTCAGGCGTACACAACTAAGGTTTTAGTGTGAGGTGATTGGGAATCAGAGGATTCATCTTACAGGCTCTTAGAGCTTAGAGCCAAAATTTTACTCTTTTCTAGGCACAAATGTCCTAAATACTATAGACAGAAAGCAATTCCCCTTCTGTGTTGAAAGAACAGCCAAAGCGGTTGAGAATACAGGCGAATCTTGTCAACAACACTCCATTAAAAGTCTGGTTTAAGGCTTTATCAGATACCATTGATCCAAAAAAGGTTGGTACCACATCATTTTTATGTTTTCAGTTTGCAGTCCTAAAACTATCTTCATCCATAAATCACTTTATGCTAAACTTCTTAAGAAGAATAGTTCTGTAAGAGTGCCCCTATTTCTATAGAAACTAGCACATTCTCTATTTCTAAATTTAGGAGATTGAATAGAAGATAGGTCTGAAATAACTCAACTTTAGCAAAAGCAAACTTTCCTCCTTGGCTTCGGTTTGAGTCTGTTTCTATTTGACTCCAATAATGAAAACATATAGTAATTCGAATGACCTGAATCAAATTTTAAAGGCTGCTTGGATTTTTCTTAATTAATAGACTATTTTTTTAATTATCAAATTCATCAGGGTTTTAAGAAAAATTTAAAGCCCAAAGTTGGCTCATTTGTGGTGTAAATCTTTTCTGAAAGTTTCAATTTGGTAAAACAAGTGTGTCCAAGGCTCAGTTCCCACTGGATGGTAAAGTTGTGAGGGTAGATACCTCAAAAAGGCATTCTAGTGGCATAACTTAAGCTCTGGAACCCTGCTAAGGAATCCCACATTGTCCCCAACTACTTTCCAAGACAGCTATGAGTCCATTATAGGGGGGGGGGGGGGGGGGGGGCGGGGGGCGGGGGGGGGGGGTGGGGGGGGGGGGGGGGGGGCGGGGGGGGGGGGGGGGGGGCGGGGTGGGGCGGGGGGGGGGGGGGGGGGGGAGGGGGGGGGGGGGGGGGGGGGGGGGGGGGGGGGGGGGGGGGGGCGGGGGGGGGGGGGGGGGGGGGGGGGGGGGGCGGGGGGGGGGGGGCGGGGGGGGGGAGTGGGGGGGGGGGGGGGGCGGGGGGGGGATTTTACACTCTATTCATGGGCGTAGGCAGCATCTTGTGTAGGGGGGGGGGGGGGGGGGGGGGCAGTCGCTTCTGTTATGGAGGGGGGAGGGATCTTACTAATACTTCTCGAGGTCCTTTGAATATAGGTCTTTAAAACTAGTCATTCTATATTTCACTAAAACTCGGCCTTTAACATTTTCCATGTTCTACTTTTCCTGCAAGAGTATAGCATAAGAGACCCACTATGCTACTTCCAATCTCCAGAAAACATAAACACCACAAAAGCAATATGACACAAATCACATTATGGTTAGATAACAGCTTCTTCTAAGAATTCAACTCAAAACTTTACAGTTGGGCAAAATTAAATATTAAAATTGGTATAGGGGAGGCCGGCCCACGTCTAGCCAAAGCAAACAGTTTCAATACAAAAACCTATGGGGCTTCTGGTGGATTATAAACGCTCTGACAGATTGCAGTGTATTTTTTAAAAAGTCTGACCTTAATTAATACTTTTACCAAAAATTTCAGATTGGATCAGGTTTTATGGTGATTAACTCTGGAATTTTGTACAATTTTGTCTGAAAGCCTACGCCTAATTACGAATACTAGAAAACTCGCGTTGTAAGCTCACATTGTATTCTCCTATTATTTGCCTGTTTTTGGCAGCTTCCGAGACGTGCAATCTTCACCAGTTTGCTGTTAGTATTTTTCATCCTGTGGGATAGTGAACTCCCATGTTCGGCCACAATACCCAGGGTAAATTCGGCATGCCGTACCAAGGTGTCCAAAAGTGGGCTATGCTTGTAAAAGCTGTGTAAACAACATATTTAAAGGTTGAAAGCAAGCTTAATACCCAAAACTGTGTTACTTCTGGCATTGTTTAATCCTGTCAGAACAGTAGGTGAACTGAAGTTCTTTTTTTCTGTTTAATTTCATTCAAGATAAAATGATTAAAAGTAAAACAGAAGAGAAAAGAAAGAAAGGTGGATGTGGTCCAGAAGAAAATAAAATAGCAGTTTTTTCTGTCTTATTCTACAAGAAGTCAGTTGGATTCTCTGGAAGTACTATGGGTGTCCCTAGAGGAACGCTGCAAGACTACATAAAAAAAGTTGAGAAGCTGAATATCCCTCTAAAAAGTCTGGACCTGAATTTCCTTACACCCTGTTACAACCCATGATCAATATTTACAGAGGAACAAGCAAAAAGACTAAAAACTTACTTGAAAACGATAGCTTATATGCTTTCGACTGTATTCCCCTAGAAGCGTGTAAATTTGCATACACTTATGCCATTATTAAGAGCATAAAAGTACCGGATAACAGAACTGCAAAGGTAGTGGAAACAGTGGAGGAATTACAGGTAAAGATTGGTACCGTGGTTTTATGGATTGACATAAAACTCTATCAGTAAGAACGCCAATAAGTACAAGCCTATGACGGACAACTGCTTTCAACTGTCACAGTGTAGGAGCTTTCTTTAACAACCTGGATTGAGGCCTATATAAACACATGTTCAGACCACAAGACATTGGAAGTTTTGACGAATCAGGTCTGAAAAAAAATCCACAAGCCTGGTAAAATCATTGCACAGCGAGGCCAGAAGTAAGTAAGGAAGGTCACGTCAGCAGAAAGAGGTCAGTTGACCACGATTTGTGCTGGTGTTAATGTGTTGGGAACACAGTCCCTCCTCTACTTATTTCCCCACAAAAACAGTGTCCGAAAATTTTACTCAGGGGAGCTTTACCAGGAACCATCATGATCAGCTCAGAAGATACTTCTGGCTGGATGACTGCCTCTCATTCTTTGCTTTACCTTGCAGCATTTTATCAATCAACTCAAACCCAAAAAATCAACAGGAAAAAAAAATATGAAAAACTCAGAAGTGCTCACTGACACCCCTATGAAAGAATGCATTACTGCTAGGATAAAAGCTGTATCTGCTAAAAAGCCCTAGTCCTGGAACAGAAGAAAGTAAGACAAGTGAAAAGACTAAAAAGCAAAAGGCGTGTCTCTGGCAACAAGAGTTGCAGTTAGAGTGACGATTCTGACGTAGATGATCCTGTATACAACAACTCTTCAGACCCCAGCATAGACATTGAAGACAAGCCCCCTACCAGCAACTTCTAATTTGACACTGAGAAAGTCAAGGCTGGTGATTACATTCTGATTGAGCTGAAGAGCAAGAAAGGGAATTCTGTTCACAATGTCATCATTATCAAAAGTAGCAACTGAAGAACTTAAGGTCCTCTTTTGGAAGAAGACTGGAGCAAGAGACTTTGCGCTAACTGACGAGATGAATAGTGTCTTAAAGACAGAAGTTGAAATAAAACTGCACCACTGAAAGGTAGAACACTAAGATTAGCGGAGCGGCTTACTTTTGGGGGTTGATCAGTCAATGTATAATTTGAAATTAATACTCTTTAATTTTTTTTAAACCTTAATGAAATTCATTTTGTAGTTTTTTATGCTGACCATATTCTTTCTTAATTTTATAGCCAAAAAACAAGCTTTAATGTTCCCCTGGTCACTTTTCTTTTTCTTTTGTCCGGTGGCCAAACGTAAGGTAGAGACGACTGAACCAGTGCCGGGATGGCCCAGGTTTGGCACTCTTGACCACTTGGATAGAGAGGCATCCAGGTGGAAAAATGGCGGAGTATTTCTAATTGTCTTTTTCAAGGATGGTATTGAATGAGTTACTTTTGCTTTGACATGCTCAGCAACGTCTTATCGCTTGAATCAATTCATGGAGAATTAAACAAGTTAAAATCAGCCGATCGTGGGCCAATCTCCTATCTATATATCAAACCGAAAATCAATATTCAACATCGAAACGTAAATGTTGATATCGCAAACGATATTTGGAAATTTCTGTTTATTTCCAGCTTTTTTTAACCATCTACCAGGTAACATCCAACAAAAAATTCCAACATAAGAAAAGTTCTCGCTAATATCTATTGTAAATTTGAAGTTCTAGGGGGGGCAGCTGCCCCCCCTTCCCTACGCGCATGACTCTATTGTTATATTAATCACCTGCAACACTCATAAACCAGACTGGTTAGTTCTGAATGCACTTGTAAAAATAAAATGCTTGAAAAGCAAATATTTAAACATCAATAAATTTCAAAATGGTAAAAAAAAGTAAGTCATTTATATTTTTCTTTTTTATAGTAGACACTATTTCAATACCAAGCAAGGTAGGCCTTATTATACATAGCCTACTGTAAGATTTTTCATATTAAAATTACTTTTTAAATTCATCTGTGTTTTCTATAGTTATCTTTTTCTTGTTGGCTTTTCCTGATTTGCATTACTATAGGCTGATGTGACTGAAGAAAAATAAAACCAATTAAAACAATTTTTCAGCATCACAATTAAGAAACACAATTAAGAAACACAATTAAGAAAAACAAACACAATTAAGAAACAACACTCAAAAGAAAAAAAAGGATACAAAGTCTGAAAATCTGGCCCAGATTTTGCATAAATGATATTTGCAGAAAAAATGCTTTATAACTATTTGTAACTTATAAACAAGAAGCCTGGTGACTTTTTAGAAAACCTAAAAAATTATGTTTTGGGACTGTAAGGTCAATAATTACTTTTAGTTAAGCATAAGAAAGAAGTTACAAAAATTACATGGGTGGCAACCCTGTCCTTAGGACACCCCAATGAAATCTTTGTGTTATATCTTGAATTAGACTTTGCAGTTTTCACTTTCTAAGACTAACCTAGAAGTACAATGTTAGAGAAAAACAAACCTTAATTAAGCATTTAACTAACAAACCTCAATCTTATTTTTACAAAATATATGATATTTCTGTAATTCATGTTGTCTTAAGCAGCTTTTTGCCCATCCTACACACGTAACTTCTTAAACTTGGTTAGTTTTTGTGTATGTGCAGTGACAATAAATATAACTTGTATATATTATAATTATACTGCAATATTTATTTATTATATTGTATTAGATGCCAATAAAGTGAAAACTTTAAATTAAAAGGAATGACTAATAAATCATGAATGCAACAGAAATGGTTAATATAAAGAAATCTTTCACAGGTCCTACAGTAGACAGATAGACTATTCCCTTACTTCATTCATATTGTAATTTCTGGAGCCTTCAATTCACCTAGCTCAACAGCTTCATATGTAAGCATATTGCAATTTTGCCTATGACCAGCCTGGTGCATATGGGAGAGAGAAACAGGTGCTTACTGGATAAAACTTCTTTTGTATCTTAAAGACTTTAGTAGCTCTATTAATGGCTCTATAAGCCAAGACTCTAGGGAATCAGCTCAGATTTCGATTCTGAAAGATCTGCTGAATATCAGATATTAGTTAAAACAATGTATGAATAAGGATAATATACATCATAATGTGATTAATAAAAACATGTTGCATATTGCCTCAAGATAACAGCACATGATGCCAAAATAATTGCAGCAAACTGGAAATATGGGAGCTGCTCTTCCTCCACTACCACTACCACAATAAAGATCGAAAGGTGGCTCAAAGAAGACCATCACAAGCAGCTCAAAGGAGACAAAACAGTCTCCCTGTCCGCAAGCTCTGGATAATGAAAAATTCCAGTCTTCAGAGACTCCTGGATCATCCAGATCACAAGAAGGCTCTACCGGTAGCTTATGCAGCTACTGCCACCTGGCAGCTGAAGACTCAACTGCACTCAAGTGCTTCTTTTGCAGCGAGTATGAACAAGTTTCTTGCCGAGGGATGCATCTAGACTTATTCCTAGCGCTGAAAGCCCATGATAAGAGCTCACTACTACTCAAATACGAATGTGTATGTTGTAGTAAGCAAAGCGTATCCAAACTTCAATTGGCAGTACTTGAAACAACACAAACTAACCAAAGCATGGCACCTTTACGGCAGCAACAGCAGCAGCCAGAAATGCAACCAATTACCGACATTAACATCATCCCATCTCAGTCACCAGCAACTAACAGAATTCAAAACTCAAGCGCAATCACAGTTAGCATTCTACTGCAAGCTAAAAAGAGAGGAAACTACAAGAGGAGAAAAGTGTGAACATTGTAATATCTGGCATTCTAGAATCTGACAAAGAGTCTGATGCTGAGAAAGTTGTGCGGCTGGTCTCTAGCAATGACCTCGGTGCTCAACTACAACTGACAGACATCCTAGAAACAGCAAGACTGGGTTGCCCCCTCTCAGACTCGGATAATGTGTGAGGCCAAAGGTGCCTACTCGTCAAACTGAGCAAGGACTGTGAAGAAACCCAAAGAAAGCAATCAAAAACCTTGAAGGGTGCACCAAATCTGTGAAGATCCACTGACAACCATGTCTGACAATATGTCTATATGAATCCAGATCTCACGCCAATGCAAAGAACTGAACAAGCTGCTAGACGCCATACAAAGAGATCACAGTCCTCCAACAACCAACCGGATGCCGGCTCTTTAGCTGCTGGTCAACGCTAGCCCAGCCCATGTTGTCAGTGACATGGCGCAGCCTGCAGGTTCCAGAAAAAGGCCTTGACTGGAATTAAATGTCTTTATTTTAATTCTGATTCTCTGCTAAACAAGATGGATGAAGTGAGACAGATTGTAAGCGCTCAAAATCCCCATATAGTTGGAATAGCTGAGGTGAAACAAAAAATAGCAGATACCTGCCTACACTCCCAGAGCTACATATTTCACATTACAAGGTCCTAGAGAGAAACATTGAACAGCAAACTGGAAGGGGGAATTCTCTGCTATTACAGACAGGAAGTCCAAGCTACCCCAGTAAGTCCTAGAGAAAACAAACTATTCCAAGAAAGTATCTGGTTAAAAATAACAGCAGCTGATGGAGTAAATATCAAACTCGGAATCTACTAATGAAGTCCCAATAGCAGTCTTGAAAATGACTCGCAGTTGCTTGCAGAAATTACTGAGATCTGCAGTGAAAATTTATCAAATGTAGCCATTGTGGGCAATTTCAACCTGCCAAAAATCAACTGGTCTAGACAACACATGCACTTGCACAACCCAACATCACCCAAGGCAAAATTCTTAGAAGTGGTGAATAACTCTCATCTGAACCAATTGATCCTAGAGCCCACCCAAACCAGAGGTACAGATAGACCAAGTATATTGGATCTGCTATTGACAAACAATTCAGAACTGATAGAGCACATCTGCCTACTAGCACTGGTGGGAAAGTCTGATCACTGTGTTGTAGGCTTCTAGATTCTGACTAATGGCAGCAAAGACAAAAAAACACCAAGAAAAAATTACAACAGAGCAGACTTCAATGCAATGCGCAATGACCTCAGCACAGTGGATTGGGGAAAAGAGTTCAGTTCAACTGAAAGCTGTAAGGATATGTACTCCAAATTTTCTTCATCATGTCTCAGGCTGAGGAGAAACATGTATCAGTTGCCAAACAATATAAAAGACCAACCCTACCACGCGCTGTTTTGGACCTCATTAAGAAAAAGCAAGCCTGTTGGAAAAATTATGTAGCTGACAAATCAAGCCCTCTCAAAGCAAGAGCCTACCGAAGGCTACAAAATAAAGTGAGGCAACAAACCAGGCAAGCAGCTAGCATGCGAGAGCAAAACCTTGCAGAATCTATCAAGACCAACCCCAGAAAGTTCTGGAACCACATTAATTCCAAACACATTGCAAAGCCAGATATTCCAAGCTTAAAAAACCCTACAACTGGATTCCTGATTGAAAGATCTGCAGAAAAAGCAGATTTACCAAACACGTATTTCACTACTGTCTCAGGGGTCGGCCGCGACAAGGTGCGCGCGAAAAAAGTGACTTTAGTTACTTGAGGACACCAAAAAAGTGACAAAAAGTGACTACTCAGAAGCCGTCAGAGCATAGGCAGGTGGATTACAAGGAGGCCAATTACTACCGTAAGATAATAACTGGCCTATGAGAGCCCGAGAAGTTACGGACAGAAAGGCTGAAATCCCTATTTTTTTTTCTTCAACTGATTTTATTTACTTACACAAAATGATAACTTCAATAAACGTACGACTTCGAATATGGTACTAGGAACGAAAACTGAACTTCGGTAAAGAAAAAACTTCAGTTATTGAAAAAACAAGCTTCCGCCACGACTAGGTATAAGCAATCACTGGATATTATGTCATTACTTCTTTGACTTTTTCGAAAGGCGATCAATTAGTTCGGATTTCCTCTTCAGAACAAGTACTTCAACCGATTCAGCATCATCTGCCCCCTCCCTTTCTTCGGAGCGATCTTTTAATGCTGCTTCCAGCATACTATGAGCAAGACCAATGTCCAGTAAGTCCTTCTCTTCCAAAGCTTTCTTCAACCGTTCCCCTGCCGCTCTCAGAAGGGTATCGCCTATTTCCTTCTTCTGCTTAACCATCTCTTTTTTCATACAATGTCTGACTCTAGGTCCGTTATTTTCTGCTTCTTCCGCGCCATCTCCTGGATTTCTTATTCAGCATCTTTCTTCTCAACTTCAAGCTTCTCTCTCTCTCTGATTCTTCCTGTCTTCGCTCAATAGCACGCGCTCTGGTCTGTTCTCATAGTCGCGGAGCGCATCAGTAACAAAAGCCTTAGCATTCAATGTCTGCTCTTCTGTACAAGCTTGAAGGCTAGTCATCAGCAGAGCTGACCGAGAAAATCCTCTCTCTACGTCTCCAATTCCATGACAGAGCAACAGAGCTGCCCGGACGATCTTACCTAAGGCCTGATATTTGGTTTCACCAGATGGTGTCTTCAGTTCCAGGATCTTTTGCCAATAGCTATCGATTCGAGTACTCTCCGTGGGTGGCGTCACGGGATTGTAATAACATTTCTTCTCCCTGGACTTGCTTGATGTCCGTCTCAAATGGAAGTTCTCTAGCGATGTAGAGGATATCACTGCAACTCGCTCTTTGGAAATCTGGACTGGGAGGGCTTAGGCAGGCAAGGCTTTGGAAAAAAACTCGTTGTTCACAGGACATTTTGTCAGCAGGTACTGTACAGCAGCTTTGATATGCTTCCTGATTCTCAGGAAAAAAAAATTCCTGTCTTTCAGAAAAACTCTCGAAGAATCCAGGGCAGCCAGGACCCTTTCATTATACAAGGATCGCTGTAGGTAAACATCTGCAGTACTATCTAAGCCTTCAAAACCACCGAGGATCCGGAGATTGACATCATCAGCCAGCACAATCTGCCCCAAAAGAACTGTGCATAACCGTCTCAGCTCAAAGTGTGCAACAGGAATTAACGGCTCCTGACGTTGAAATACACCAGTAAAAAGGTGAAAGTTGTTGCAGGGCTTACAATGAACTCAATTTCGGCTTTCATTGTTTGCTTTTTTAGCCAACTTACAATTTTCAAATATTTTGCATTTGACATCAGGTACTTCAGATTATTTTTCTTTGGCACAAATTCTAGGAAATCTATCAATGCAGGGCACTGTTCGATCAAGCAGCTTACTGCTTCCCCTATGGTGAGCCATCTCGTGGGGACGTGCTTCACAAACTTATGCTGAGGAACTATAACTTTCCGTTGGCACTGGCTGAAATCGTCAGAACAAGCTAGCCATCCGCTGAAAAAGCGGTAAACAGCCATGATCATATCAGAGCACTCCTCCCCGAGTTCGTGTAGCCCTTTCAGGAATGCATTATGCACTGCATGACTGTTGCAGGTTCTGATATTCAATAGGCCTTTGAACTGACCACACTTTCTTATTGACAGCTGGGCCATCACTTGCAAGCATCAGCAATCTCTCAAGTGAAAGTCTGTTGTCTTCAATACTCTGCAGGATTTTCTTACTCGGATCTTCACTGGTTGCATGTCCCATATAATATGTCTGAAGATGATGAGTAACCACTGTTTCCGCTCTTTTGACCAGTAGCAAACTCTTATTTGGAGCTCTTTTACCCCACCTTTGTTTGTTGTTTCATCAAATTCTAGCACAAAATCAGATTTCTGGATATCTTTGACGAGAATTTCTCGAAAGTACGGATAAATAGCTCTCGTCAACTAGTATGTCATTCTTTTAGCATTTAACGAGAAGCCTTCTGGTACAGCATCAGGGAACATTGTTCGGAACACCTCGGCAATATGATCACACGAAGCTGCAGCAAAAGAACTAGCAATAGTCTTTAAAACTCAAACCATCTCCACCCTTGACACTGCATCTCGCTTGCAGAGCATTTCTAGATTCTTTTGTGGTATGCTATCGCCACTCTGTGACATTGGGTGGTTTCCGGTTGGAGCTGATGCAGTGAGTCTCAACTGACGCTGGTTTAACATGACAGAAGCATTCTTTTTGTGATCTTGTGCAGCTGTATGTTGAAGAAAAGCCTGGAACCCTTTCTGGAAGCTGAGTGTCTTTTTACAAACTTTCTAATAGAACGAGCTGTCATTGTCACTCCCTTTTGTGCACCACTCTTTCACTTTATGCCCAGCGCCATCTTCTTACTAAGCCAGCTCTTCAGAAATTTTGTCCTGCCCATTATTTACAGCGACCTGAAATAGGAATGAGTTTTAGGACGGAATTTGAAAACACATAAAAGCTAATACAAATACAAACTGACAAAATCAATGAAAACACGAATTTATTCTTAGATTTTGACGTCCTCAGACCTGTGGGCATGCATGTCTTTTGCAGGAAAATGGTCTAAAATCAAAGAAACTGGCTAACACTGAAAACATAAAGAAGGAATATCGGCCTAACTGTCCATTTGCTAAGCAACCAGGCAAGAATGGATGCTAAGTGAACCAACAGCCTGAAAAAAAATACCATAGGCAGTTATGGTATGGTAGAACTGAATCAATCAATCATCTTATTTGCAAGAGCCTAGATTTTAACACACACACACACACACTAACCACGTTTATCACAGCCATAGACATTGTGCGTCTTGAAATACAGTCTAAACTATTAAAAAAAGACTTACCTTTTTCATGAATTATGCCACAGTTGACAGTCAACTATAACCACAGTATATAAATTATAGGCAGTATGATCTTTCCCTATCTCACCATTATTAAAAAACCCGGACCGAGGTGCAAATGCTCCAGAGAATGTATAAACATAAGCGACATTAGATCTTTTCATGGGTAGACAAGTCAGATTTCTCTTGAACGCAAAACTTGGCTTCAACGTTGCAACACTAAATTTTGAATAAACTAATTCTAAATTAATGTATTCAAATGCATATATGAAAATCGGCAATTAGTAGTGCAATTTTATTATTAGATGTTTTTAGGAATTAAAAGTAGGTTTCGAAGTCTCAAGTTGGTTTCAAAGGCATTTTGAGAAAGTTTCTGCCAAAATACGTGTTCCAGGGTAATTGGACCACTGATGGCAGATCAAATGAGAGGAGCTGTTTGTACGCGCTAATGCAAGAATAAGTGGGAGGAGCTGTTTGTTCGCACCAAGATTGAAGCCAGAAATTATCTGCGGTAAAACTTACTGCTAGATCTTTATACTGTGACTATAACATACTGTTTCACCAAAACAAATAGGTCCGAAAAGTTGAAAAAGTGACTTTAGTGACAAAATGACAGAAATAGTGACAAAAAGTGACAGGTCCCAAAAAAAGTGACTGTGGCCGATCCCTGCTGTCTTCACCCAGGAACCTATTCAGTCATCACTACCAACCCTGCAAATCATAGCCTCTGACAAAACACCCAGGTTTGAGATAGACCCACAGATGGTCCTGAAGAATCTCAAAGAGCTAAGGATAAGCAAATCGCCAGGTCTGGATGGACTTCATCCCAGAGTGTTAAAAGAAACTGCAGATCTAATTAGGGAGCCCCTATCAATGACTTTTCAAAAATTCTTACATTCAAATGAACTCCCTAGTATCTGGAAAAAGGCAATGGTGATACCATTGCACAAAAAGGAAAACTGCCAGGATCCTCTAAATTACCACCCAATTAGTCTTACCTACATAACCTGCAAAATACTGGAATCTATCATATCTGACCACATCCTTGAGCACATGAGCAAAAGAAAGATAATCACTAGCAAGCAATTTGGGTTCTTGAAGAGAAGGTCTTTAGAGTCACAGCTTCTTCTGGCAGTGGAAAACTGGAAAATACATGCAGATAAGGGTGATCAAGTCAATGTCATTTACATTAGACCTTAAAAAGGCCTTTGACAAAGTACCTCATTGTTTGCCTTTTATACAAACTCTGCAACCTTGGTCTGGGAACCACAGTTGATTGGATCAAACAGTTTCTTATTGGAAGGTCTCAAACAGTATCAGTAGATGGAGTTTTTGAGCAAACTTGAAGTAGAGGTAATCAGCAGTGTTCCCCAGGGCTCAGTCCTTGCCCTCTCTTATTTAACCTGTATCTCAATGATCTAGTAGAAGGCATCAACTCAGAGATTCTAATGTATGCAGACAACACCAAGCTGTATAAAGTAATCAAAACAGCTGCTGATGCACAATCTCTGCAAGAGGACCTTGACAAGCTCAATATGTCAAACTGGCTGATGGAAATCAATATCAACAAAAGCCACAAGCTAACAATAGGGAAACCTACTATCCACTATGAATATAGACTAGGAGACTTACCAATCACATCATGCCAGGAGGAGCTTGACTTGGGAGTTGTCATTGACAGCCACCTTGACTTCCAGGCCCACTACAACAGCATTATTGGGAAAGCAAATTATGTTGCAGGAGTTTTAAGGCGCAACTTCACTTTTGGAAATGATAAGACCTTTTGCCTTCCCTACAAAGCTTTAGTATGGCCAATCCTTGAATATGGTCATTGCACTACACATCCCTTTTACAACAAAGACATCAAAGCTCTCAAAAAAGTTCAAAGACAAATAACAAAGTTCTGTCCAACTCTGAGAAACTTACCTTACAAAGATAGGCACTGCAAGCTCAAACTTCCTTCACTAGCTTATTGACCGCACTGAGGAGACCTCATTGAGGTATACAAGCTTTGCTACAATGCCTACAAAAACATCCAGGCTACCAATGTTCTCAGCTTCATTGACACAAACCTTTGTGGTCACAACCTCAAGCTTCAAGAGGAGAGGTTCCAAAAGGACATTGACCATTGGGTGTTCAAGAACTGAGTAACACAACACTGGAACAAGCTCCCCTTTGAAGTCATCAATGCCAACTCATTAAACTTGTTCAAGCAGGAACTGGACAAATACTACAGTGAATGTGCCTACAATTTTTTTCAATTTAAAAGATTTTTGTAGAACCCTGTGGCCTATTTGTTTTGCATTATATTATTATATTATAAAGTTAGGATTTTGCTGTTAAGTTTGGTAAAATTTTAATTTAGGGGTTTCTTGTAATCTTGGAAAGTAGTTGAGTCAGGTGAATGGAAATTTGCAGGAATGTATTGAGAGCCTTGATGATCACCTGGGAAGATATTTTGAAGCACTTACTTTTCCTTCCAGTGGGCAATGGCCTTTATAACCTTCAACAGTCTTTGAGTCAAACTTAGATTTTCTTCTCAAATGAGACACAAGAAGATTTCCAAGTCTCATACCTTTGCTCAACTACAATTTATAAGTTTTTAAACATTTGTAAATCTATTTCCTAACTTTAGAAAAAAAAAAACTTGATATTGCTTAAAACAATAGGAATCACATTTTCAAAATCAAAGTCAACAAAAAGAGATTGAAAAAAAAAATTAAATTAAAATGTTTTAGGCAGGATTCAAACAGGCTTAGAACTAACATATACCTTAGGCTGTACAATATTTTAAATCTTAGAAATAAGAAAGAGTTAGACATAAGAGCTTGGTAATACCTTCCCAGGATAATATTTTGATCCTAGGCTCACTCCTGGCAGTTTTGTTCACCTGACTAGACTACTTTCCAAGATATCAAGAAGACTCTAAACTAAAATTTTACCATGTTTTTACAATATTTTGCAAACCTATATTCTTAGGGCTATGTAAAAGACCACCAGGGTCCAGGGAGGGGGCATATGCAAGTGAAATGATTATTATATTTAAAAAATAATGTGAAATAGCATTGAGCAGTGTTTCCACATTGTCTATGAATCATTAATGGAATTGTAAGGTCTAGATTAGGGGCTATGGTAAATTTGAAGTTGGCTACATAATTTAGCTAAGATGAAAATGAAAATATCATTTGATGCCTTTTTATGCTCTTTTGTAACTTAATAATCACTTCTGGGGCTATTTGCATCATGGGTCCTTAAAGGGGCCCTAAAGGCATTTCATTTTTTAACCACACAGAGAAGTTATCAACACTAGTTAATGCACTGAAAAGCAGTTGAAAATATATAACTAGTTTATATATAAGTTGTTCAAGAGTAATTTATTCTGAAATACTTATTTGAAAATCATTTGATGTTTTTTTTATGCCCTTTCATAATTCATATAAAATACCTTTGGGGCACTTAAAGGGCTGAAGAAGAAATTAGCCCCAGAAGCAGTCACTGAATAATGAAAGAGCATAAAAAAGGCATCAAATGATGTTTTCACTTTCATCCAAGCTAAATTATATAGCCAACTGCAAATTTACCAGGGCTATTGAGAAGGAAACATATTAAGAAAACAGTTCTTACTTCATAATATATAAAATAATTGTAGCAAACACATTTTGACTTCAGCTCTGCTATACTTTATCCTTTCCCCTCAATATGCAAATAAATAGACCAAATTATTATTTCTCATGCAGTCCACCATTGATCACTCTTGTTTTTCTTTTTTCTTGTTGTTCTTTTTTTTTTATCACAGCTATTTATGGGTGCACAGGTTGAAACAAGAGGGATGTAAAGGCAGAATACATGGGAAATATAATTTGGGCTATATATTTGCATATTATGGGGAGGGGGTTGGCAGTAAATTAGAATGGGGTTGCAGCCATTTTACCTACAATTAGGCATACTCTATATATGGTATATTTTTTTGCAGTTCATATTATTGACTTACAAATAAAGTAAACATACCACTTGATGCCTTTTTTATGCTCTTTCCAAATATAATAATCATTTTGTCAGAAAATGAATTTTACCCCCACTCCTATATATAACAATTCAGGGTATATATTTGCACATTAGGGGGGGGGGGGAAGTAAATTTTCTGCAGTTCATACTATTGACTTATGAATAAAGTAAACATACAACTTGGTGCCTTTTTATGCTCTTTCCAAATATAATAACCATTTCCATCAGAAATGAATTTTACCCCCACCCCTATAGTATAACAATTCAGGGTATATATTTGCACATTAGGGGGGTGGGGTAAAGTTTAAACTTACCTCTCATTTATATCAGAACTAAAATTTACTCCCCCCCCCCCCCCCCCCTAATGTGCAAATATATACCCTGAAATGGTGTATATAGGGGTGGGGAAAAATTCATTTCCAATAAAAATGATTATTATATTTGGAAAGAGCATAAAAAAGGCATTGAGTAGTATGTTTACTTTATTTGTAAGTCAATAATATGAACTGCAAAAAATTTACCCTGTATATAAGCTAATTAAGTAAGAATTGCTTTCTTAATGTGTTTCCTTTTCAATAGCCCTTAATCCTTTACCTTTGAATCTTGTATAAATTTACCAATTATTCACCAAAGTATGAGTCTCTGGAAACCATTAGAACAGGAAAGTCTCTTCTGCCAGTAGCCAAATGAGTCATTAAAATCATCATTTGACATGGAATGGTGCCACTAGCCCTGACAATAGTTTTGGATTCATCTGATCAGTTAGAACACTATCTTCACTGACTAGCAACTACAGGATCATCCTATCACTGGCAAGTGCAATTTAAGGTAGATACCAGCACTGTATGAGTTAGGACAAGGCTGAATACACCATTCGGATTTTTTTTTGGAGCTGGATATTAAATCATTCCTCGGAAAAGATTTTTTTTTTTTAGGGTGTAAAAAGGGGGGGCATGGGCTTAAAAACCTTTGTTTTAAACACAGTTTCATAAAAAAATTTTAATCAAAATGACTTTTTCATGCAAAAGTTCTTCTATCAAGTATTTGTCCAAGAATTATTTTGGCAAAATATTATGTATTTTTTTCTTCCTTAACGCTGAATGTTCAAGAATGCGTTTTTAAGAGTCAAAAAATTAAAGGATTAGGTTAGGTTAGGTTTGGTTAGGTTAGGTTAAATTTTCGACGTTTTGTCAAAAAAAAAAAAAAAAAAAAAAAAAACACATTCTTGAACATTCGGATTAAGGAAGAAAAAAATACATAATATTTGGAAAATGAATTTTTGGAACTTTTATACTTGATTATGAAAGTCAATAAAATAAGCATTTATTATGAAAATGAAGTTTCAGCCCCCCCCCCTAGCCTTTTTACATATTTATGTCATTTTCAAAGCTCATGGGTTAAATTTGAATTTTAGGTATAGCCTATTATAATCAGCATAAAAAAAGGCATCGAATGGTGTATTCAGTCCTAACTCAATAATATGATTTAGAATATTGACCGTGGTCAATATATACAAAATCATATTATTGAGTTAGGACAAAAGTGAATACACTATTCGATGCCTTTTTTATGCTGATTACAAATATAATAAGCATTTCTATTGGAAATGAGTTTCACCCCCCCCCCCTATATAGGCCAATTCAGGGTTAGGTTAGGTTGGTTAGGTATAGCCTATATAGGGGGGGGGGGGCTGAAATTCATTTCTGATAGAAATGCTTATTATATCGTAATAATCAGCATAAAAAAAGGCATCAAATGGTGTATTCACTTTAGTCCTAACTCAATAATATGATTTCGTATATATTGACCAAAAAAAACATTACGGGAGGGGTTCAAATCCCCCTCTGGGTACAGCCTTGGTCTGAATAGGCTACTGGGGTATTGCCCTAGCCTAATAGGCCTATCAGAAGTCAGGCTATAACAAGATTGTGCACAACTAACTTACATATGCAGAAACTGAATCAGCTTGTTTCAGCCTAGTCCGCATTGCAATAGTCAATCCTAAATAAAGATTAAAAAGCCTTACAAAAGTATCAAAATTCCCAAACTGTAAAAATGTCACCGTTCAGAGTTGTCATGTGGGCTAGAAATTAGAATCATAAAAAACGCAGGGAAAAGGAGCGGGCTTGCCAACTTTCTGGTCAATGAATATGTCCCGTTAGCATCCAAAAATGTGTCCTTTCCAGCCAAATTATGTCCATATTTTGTCTATAATACGTCCGTAATATGTCCATCTTGAAATCTCAAAAATCATTTTTGTACGATTTGTAAACCTCTCTCAAAGTGATCAGTTAATATCGAATATAATGAAAACGAAAGAGATTCATTTAGTATATCCATACAGAATGAACTTGTGTGAAAGCACAAAAATCATAGAAACATGTAAACAGTGAAAAAAACTTTTTGTGGCAGTTTAAGGCTCATCTTCCTACGAGAGTTCCTCTTGACGGGAAGGCGTCATAACATCCACCGTCAAAAGCACTAACGTCAGGATATTCAACAAAATCCGTCATTACATCGACAAAAAAATCCGTCAGAACCACTAACTGTCATAATATCTAAAATTTTTAAACTTTAGTTTTTTAGGAATTAGGGGGGAAGGTACCTAGGTTACACGTATTTAATTTATGCTATGTTTTATCACCATTCCCCTAATATTCAAATATATAACCAAAATTTGTTTCTAAACTTTTATGTACTTATTACTATTATATAAAGTTATAATTTTTTGTCGACATTATGACGGTTAGTGATTCTGACTGTTAGATGTTATGACGTTTAGTACTTGTGACAATTAGTCGAAATGGTAGCACCCCCCTGTTGACAGGTATTAATTAAAAAAAACTTTCTCATCAAAATAAGTTTTTCAAAGAAAAGTAAAAAAACTCCCTTAAAAAAAAATTGAGCCAAAATAAAATCAAATAATCTACCAATCGTGAAACTACCACAAATCAGCATCGATAAATAGATGAAACCCCAAAACGAACAGAAATTACAATAAAAAACGGAGTCAAACTCAAAACGACCAGAAAAGAACAAAGTTGGGGCTCAAAACCCTTATGCCTTTACAAGACCAGAACGTAATTTGCACTTTACTGAAAAAAATATAAATGTTTTTTACTTTTATAAATTTAATAAATCAAATAATATTAATATTTTAATTACTAAATGTCAGAATATGTACATTAAAACTGATAATGCCCATTCATTCATTTGTATTTTTTTTTTTTTTCAGTAAAGTGCAAATTATGTTCTGGCCTTAAGAAGGCATAAGGATTTTGAACCCAACTTATGTTAATTTCTGCTCGTTTTGAGTTTGACTCGGTTATTTATTGTGATTTCTGTTCGTTTTCGGTTTCATTTATTTATCGATGCTGGTTAATGATAGTTTCACGATTGGTGGATTATTTGATTTTACTACTTTTGTTCATTTTTTGTTTAATGGAGTTCTTTACTTTTCTTTGAAAAACTTATTTTGTGAAAAAACTTTTTTGTAATTAATTTTTGTTCGTTTTATATTGACATAGTCTTTTCAGGGAAAAAGAAAATATTACTTTAAATCTTTTTGATTTTTTTAAGACTTTGTATTTTGCGCTGCTATTTGTTTGCTGGATAAAAATTTTCAGCAATTTTTAACAACATACACCCTTTTAAAAATCTAGACACAAATAATAGTGTTTAGTTAGTTTATACCTTTAGTGACCTGAAATGGAAAACTTGATACCATTCCAAAAAAATCTGTTACTCTTTATTGCTTGACACTTACGCTATTTTGATTTGGTTAAATTTTTAAGAGCAGATGTAGCCCTGAAAACTGATACCCTCATTACTGCTGAGATGCCTTAAAAGCATTAACACAGTGCATTTTGATTTAATCTTAAGGCAACATTTAGTTTTTAATCATAAAGGCAAATGGGAGGGTGGGCGTGGGAGGGGGATTAGTTTCCCTCCAATCACTTTCGACTATTAAAAAGGGCATCAGCCCTTTCTATTTTTAATCGAATGAGCCCTTTTCGAAATTCCTACGACAACTCATTTGATACGAAGTGCCCTGGTCTAAACAACAACAACAACAACAAAATAATACATTATATCAACATCAATATTTACTATAAAAATATCAAGCCTTCCAATGACTGTCGACTATTAAAAAGGGCACTAGGCCTTTCGACTTCTAATCGAATGAGCCCATTTTGAGTTTCTACGAAAACGCTTTCTATAAACACCTTATATGCCCCCACGGCATAAATTACAACCCTTACCCTAAGGGCTGTGAGTGTGGTTGTCATCCTCTAAGACCTAATTTCCAGAACTTTCAACTACGTTAAACAAAATGGCTATCTCAAAATTTTGATTAGATGTGTTTGGGAAATGGTAGGCGTGAGAGTGGCGTTAGTTGCTCTCCAATCACTTTTAACTATTAAAAAAGGCACTAGACCAAGGCACTAGACCAAGGCACTAGGCACTAGATAAACGTTATATGCCCCCAGGGCATAACTTAAAACTCTTGCACTGAGGGCTCTGATGGGGTTATCATCCTAAAAGACCTAATTTCCAGAACTTTCGACTACATTGAACAAAATGGATATCTCAAAATATTGATTGGATGTGTTTGGGGAAATGATGGGCGTGAGAGAAGGCTTAGTTGCCCTTCAATCACTTTCGACTATTAAAAAGGGCACTAGCCATTTCAATTTCCAATCGAATGAGCCCTTTTTTGAAGTTTCTACGACAACACGTTCTATAAAAACCTTATATGCCCCAAGGACATAACTTACAACCCTTGCCCTGAGGGCTGTGGGGTTGTCATCCTCGAAAACCTAATTTTTAGAGCTTTCAACTACGTTGAACAAAATAGCTATTCTAAAATTTTGATTGGATGTGTTTTGGGAAAAGGTGGGCGTGAGAGGGGGGTTAGTTGCCCTGAAATCACTTTCGAGACTATTAAAAAGGGCACTAGCCCTTTTAATTTCCAATCGAATGAGCCCTTCTTCAAGCATTTACGTACAAAGATTTCAATAAAAGCTTATATGCCCCCAGAGCATAACTTATAACCCTTGCCCTTAAGACTGTGAGGGAGTGTTCTAATCAAAGTTATTATATAACTTTTTAAATTTTGATTAGATGTGTTTGGGAAAAAAGTGGGCCTGGAAGGGGTGTTAGTTGCCTTCCAATCACTTTCGACTATTAAAAAGGGCACTAGCCATTTCAATTTCCATCGAATGAGCCCTTTTTGAAGTTTCTACGATAAGCATTCTATATAAACCTTATATACCCCAAGGGCATAACTTACGACCCTTCCCCTGAGGGCTGTGGGGGGGGGGATGGTTGTCATCCTCAAAGACCTAATTTCCAGAGCTTTCAAATACGTTGAACAAATGGGTATCTTAAAATTTTGATTGGATGTATTTTGGGAAAATGGTAGGCGTGAGAGGGGCGTTAGTCGCTCTCCAATCACTTTCAACTATTAAACAAGGCACTAGCCCTTTCAATTTCCAATCAAATGAGCCCTTTTGAAGTTTCTACGACAACGCTTTCAATAAAAACCTCATATGCCCCCCTGGGTATAACTTACAACCTTGCCCTGAGGGCTGGGGGGGGAGGGGTTGTCATCCTCAAAGAACTAATTTCCAGAACTTTCGGCTACGTTGAACAAAATGGCTATCTGAAACTTTGATTGAATGTGTTTGGGGAAATGGTGGGCATGGGAGGGGGGTTAATTACTCTACACTCACTTTCGACTATTAAAAAAGGCAATATCAATTTCCAATCAAATGAGTCCTTTTTGAAATTTCTACAACAACTTTCTATATAAACGTTTATATGCCCCCAGGGCATAACTTAAAACCCTTGCACTGAGGGCTCTGATGGGGTTATCATCCTAAAGACATAATTTCCAGAACTTTTGACTACATTGAACAAAATGAATATCTCAAAATTTTGATTGGATCTGTTTGGGAAAATGATGGGCGTGAGAGAGGGATTAGTTGCCCTTCAATCACTTTCGACTATTAAAACGGGCACTAGCCATTTCAATTTCCAATCGAATGAGCCCTTTTTGAAGTTTCTACGACAAACGTGTTCTATAAAAACCTTATATGCCCCAAGGACATAACTTACAACCCTTGCCCTGAGGGCTGTGGGGTTGCCATCCTCAAAGACCTAATTTTAGAGCTTTCAACTACGTTGAACAAAATGGTTATTTTAAAATTTTATTGAATATGTTCTGGGGAAACGTGGGCGTGAGAGGGGGTTAGTTGCCCTGAAATCATTTTCGAGACTATTGAAAAGGGCACTAGCCCTCTGAATTTCCAATCGAATGAGCCCTTCTTCATGCTTATACGAACAAAGATTTCAATAAAAGCTTATATGTCCCCAGGTCATAACTTATAACCCTTGCCCTTAAGACCGTGGGGGGAGTGTTCTAATCAAAGGTATTATATCCTGAACTTTAAACTGCGTGGAACAAAATTGATATCTCAAAATTTTGATTAGATGTGTTTGGGAAAAAAGTGGGCCTGGGAGGGGTGTTAGTTGCCTTCCAATCACTTTCGACTATTAAAAAGGGCACTAGCCATTTCAATTTCCAATCGAATGAGCCTTTTTAAAGTTTTTACGATAAACGCGTTCTATATAAACCTTATATACCCAAGGCATAACTTACGACTCTCCCCCGAGGGCTGTGGGGGGGGGGGAGGGTTGTCATCCTCAAAGATCTAATTTCCAGAGCTTTCAAATACGTTGAACAAATGGGTATCTTAAAATTTTGATTGGATGTGTTTTGGGAAAAGGTGGGCGTGAGAAGGGGGTTAGTTGCCCTCCAATCACTTTCGACTATAAAAAAGGCACTAGCTCTTTGAATTTCCAATCGAATGAGCCTTTTTTGAAGTTTCTACGACAATACTTTCTATAAAAAACCTTATATGTCCCCAGGGCATAACTTACAACCCTTGTCCTGAGGGCTGTGAAGGAGTGTCCTCCTCAAAAACATAATTTCTATCTGGTAACCAACTACGCTGAACAAAATGGCTATCTAAAAATTTTGATTCGATCTGTTTGGGGAAAAGGTGGACGTGAGAGGGGGGTTAGTTACCCTCAAATCACTGTCGACTATTCAAAAGGGCACTAGATCTTTCAATTTCGAATCGAATGAGCCCTTTTTCAAGTTTTTATGACAAAGATTTCAATTAAAACTTATATACCCACGGGCATAAATTATAACCCTTAGCCTGAAGACTGTAGGGGGAGTGTCCTGCTCAAAGGTATAATTCCTTAACTTTAAACTGCGTGGAACAAAATAGGCTATCTCAAAATTTTGATTGGATGTGTTTGGGGAAATGGTGGGCGTGGAAGAGGTCTACGACAGCTCCTTCGATAAGAAGTGCCCATGTATGGAAAAAAAAATAATACATTGGGCCAACATCGTTCTTTACTTAGGCAGCACGATTGCGCTGCCTATGATGGTCCGCATGAGGGTCAGCATTTTCACTTCTTTTTGGTAGCCTTTTGCTCATCAGAGTAATTCTTGCGTATGTCATAAGATACAATCCAGGACTCAAGCAACGCTGCAGAGCGCTTGGTAAGCTGAGTTGCCTTTCAGTCAGGAGGGTGATATCCCCAAAGGCATAATTACGGGACCTTTTAACAATGCTGAACAAAATAGATGTCTACAAATTTTGATTGGATGCTGGTTTCTGGAAAGGATAGGCGCGGGAGGGGGGTTTGCCCTCAGATTACTTTGGCCCTTATAAAGGGCACTAAACTTCAAACAAAAGAGTCCCATCTGATGTTTATACGACTAACCATTCCATGAAACATTATATGCCATAACTTACAACCCTTGTCCCAGGGCTCTTAGGGGTTGTGTCAACGCTGAGGGCATTGTTATATGTTCTTTGGACCATTTTTAACAAAACGAATATCTCAAAACTTCTGTCGGATGCACCTAAGGATAAGAAGACGTGGTCGGAGGGGGCTGAGAGGCGTTCCTCTGACCACTTCTGACTGTTAGAAATAGCACCAAAACTTTTGATTTTTATTCGAGTAAACCCCCTCCAAAGTTTATAAAAACAACTCTTCAATAGAAATCTTATATGTTAATAATGTGAAACTAGAATAACTCGTAGCCCTTGCCCTGAAAGCTTTGGGGGGGGGGGGAAGTGTGTCACCCACAAAACATAATTGCTGGACCTTCCAAATATGATGAACAAAATAGCAATCTCAAAATTTTGATTGGACATGTTTGGGGAAATGACGGGCGTGGGGGGGGGCTGTTCCCCCTCCAATCACATATGATTCTTAGAAAGGGCATCAGAACTTTCAATTTCCAATCGAGCTGCTTTCGAAGTTTCAACGACAACTCCTTCTACACGATGTGTCTTGGTCCATAGGCGTAGGGAAGAGGGGGGGGGGGAGGGGAGGGCAGCTGCCCCCCCTAGAACCTCAAATTTACGATAGATATTAGCGAGAACTTTTTGTATGTTGGAATTTTTGTTGGATGTTACCTGGTAGATGGTTAAAAAAGCTAGAAATAAACAGAAATTTCCAAATATCGTTTGCGATATCAACATTTACGTTTCAATCTTCAATATTGATTTTCGGTCCTATATATAGATAGGAGTGTGGCCCACGATCGGCCAGAATTCTCCATGAATTGATTCAAGCGATAAGAATTTGCTGAGCATGCCAAAGCAAAAGTAATTCATTCTATACCATCCTTGAAAAAGACAATTAGAAATACTCCACCATTTTTCACCTGGATGCCCCTCTATCCAAGTGGCCAAGAGTGCCAAACCTGGGCCACCCGAGTACTGGTCTGGTCGTCTCTGGCTTACGTTGGCCACCGGACAAAAGAAAAAGAAAAGTGACCAGGGGAACATTAAAGCTTGTTTTTCGGCTATAAAATTAAGAAAGAATATGGTCAGCATAAAAAACTACAAAATGAATTTCATTAAGGTTTAAAAAAAATTAAAGAGTATTAATTTCAAATTATACATTGACTGATCAACACCAAAAGTAAGCCGCTCCACTAATCTTGGTGTTCTACCTTTCAGTGGTGGCAGTTTTATTTCAACTTCTGTCTTTAAGACACACAATCCATCTCGTCAGTTAGTGCAAAGTCTCTTGCTCCAGTCTCCTTCCAAAAGTGGACCTTAAGTTCTTCAGTTGCTACTTTTTGATAATGATAATATTGTGAACACAATTCCCTGTCTTTCTCTTCAGCTCAATCAGAATGTTATCACCAGCCTTGATTTTCTCAGTGTCAAATTAGAAGTTGCTGGTAGGGGGCTTGTCTTCAATGTCTATGCTTGGGTCTTAAGAGTTGTTGTATACAGGATCATCTACGTCAGAATCGTCACTCTAACTGTAACTCTTGTTGCGAGAGACACGCCTTTTGCTTTTAGTCTTTTCACTTGTCTGACTTTCTTCCGTTCCAGGACTAGGGCCTTTTGGCAGATACAACTTTTATCCTAGCAGTAATGCATTCTTTCATGGAGGTGTCAGTGAGCACTTCTGACTTTTTCATATTTTTTTCCTTTTGATTTTTTGGGTTTGACTTGATTGATAAAATGCTACAAGTAAAGCAAAGAATGAGAGGCAGTCATCCAGCCAGAAGTATCTTCTGAGCTGATCATGATGGTTCCTGGTAAAGCTCCCCTGAGTAAAATTTCCGGACACTGTTTTTGTGGGGAAATAAGTGGAGGAGGGACTGTATTCCCAACACATTAACACCAGCACAAATCGTGGTCAACTGACCTCTTTCTGCTGACGTGACCTTCCCTACTTACTTCTGGCCTCGCTGTGCAATGATTTTACCAGGCTTGTGGATTTTTCCGACCTGATTCGTCAAAATTTCAAATGTCTTGTGGTCTGAACATGTGTTTATATAGGCCTCGCTCCAGGTTGTTAAAGAAACCTCCTACACTGACAGTTGAAAGCAGTTGTAGGCTTGTACTTTTTGGCGTTCTTACTGATAGAGTTTTAAGGCAATCCATAAAACCACGGTACCAATCTTTACCTGTAATTCCTCCACTGCCTTTGCACTTCCGTTATCTGGTACTTTTATGCTCTTAATAATGGCATAAGTGTATGCAGATATACACGCTTCTAGGGGAATACAGTCGAAAGCATATCAGCTATCGTTTTCAAGTAAGTTTTTAGTCTTTTTTCTGGTTCCTCTGTAAATATTTGTCATGTGTTGTAACAGGGTGTAAAGAAATTCAGGTCCAGACTTTTTAGAGGGATATTCAGCTTCTCAACTTTTTTTTTATGTAGTCTTCCAGCGTTCCTCTAGGGACACCCATGGTACTTCCAGAAAATCCAACTGACTTCTTGTAGAATAAGACAGAAAAAACTGCTATTTTGTTTTCTTCTGGATCACAGCCACCTTTCTTTCTTTTCTCTTCTGTTTTACTTTTAAGCATTTTATCTTGAATGAAGTTTAACAGGAAAAAATTGAACTTCAGTTCACCTACTGTTCTGACAGGATTAAACAACGCTAGAGTTAAAACAGTTTTGGGTTTTAAGCTTGCCTTCAACCTTTAAATATGCTGTTTATACAGCTTTTACAAGCATAGCCCACTTTTGGACACCTTGGTACGGCATGCCGAATATACCCTGGGTAAAGTGGCGGAACATGGGAGTTCGCTATCCCACAGGATGAAAAAAATACTAACAGCAAACTGGTGAAGATGGCACGTCTCAGAAGCTGCCAAAAACAGGCAAATAATAAGAGAATACTATGTGAGTTTACAACGCGAGTTTTCTAGTATTCGTAACTAGGCGTAGGCTTTCAGACAAATTGAACAAAATTCCAGAGTTAATCACCATAAAACCTGATCCAATCTGATATTTTGGAAAAAGTATTAATTAAGGTCAGACATTTTAAAAACATACACTGCCATCTGTCAGAGCTTTTATAATCCACCAGAAGCCCTTAGGCTCTTATATTGAAACTGTTTTCTTTGGCTAAATGTGGGCCGGTCTCCCCTATACCAATTTTGATATTTAATTTTGCCCAACTGTAAACTTTTGAATTGAAATTTTAGAAGAAGCTGTTATCTAACCATAATGTGATTTGTGTCAAATCGCTTTTGTAGTGTTTATGTTTTCTGGAAATTGGAAGTAGGATAGCGGGTCTCTTATATTATACTGTTGCACGATAAGTAGAACATGGAAAATGTTAAAGGCCGAGTTTTTAGCGAAATAAAGATTGACTAGTTTCTAAAGACCTATATTCAAAGGACCTCGGGAAGTATTAGTAAGACCCCTCCCCCTCCATCGCAGAAGTGGCTGTCCACCTCTACACAAGATGCCTACGCCCATGTCTTGGTCAGAAGTAAAAAATAAATTGTAGCCTTGTCGCTCGTTCATTCATTAAATAAAAAAACACGTTTTTTCTACTTAAAGTAAGGAGCAACATTAAAATTAAAACAAACAGAAAATCATTCCGTGTATCTAGCCCACCCATGGGCGTTGGGAGGGGGGGCAGCTGCCCCCGCCTAGACCTTCAAATTTACATTATATATGGCTGAAAAAGCAGATGGTTTGGAAAAAGCAATTGATGAAACTCCATCACACTATCGACTGCCCCCCCCCCTCTAGACAATATGCTGCCTAATGCTGCCTACGCCCATGAGCCCACCCTTATTTCCTTGTACACCAATCCTCCTCCATCTTGCCAAATGTCAAGCCAGCTCAGCTAGGCGCAAGGCCTTTAAATAACTACAAAAATTTTGCATTAACTCTCTATTTATTTCCTCCCATTTGCTAAATTACCCAAATCATATTCCATCAAACGGTCTAAATTTCCTAATTAGAATGATTTTTTAAATAAGACAAACAAAACAAAATCACAAACAGAGTAATTTAGCACAAATATTGAATGAAAAAAAAGAAGGAAAAGAATCGAGACATGCTGTGTGTGATTCGTTGCTTTATTCAGCCGGATGCGATGGATCCCCTATGGCAGGAGCTCAGCCAGGGTTGCCACCGTCAGTAGGATTTTACTAGATCTAGTAAAAAAAAAATATAGTAAATTTAGAGGATCTAGTAAATTTCCCGAAATCTAGTAAAAACTAGTAAAAAGTCACGATTTATAGTAAACAAAACTTTTTTTTTTATTTTCCATGGATTCAGGGAAAAAAATTATCGTAAACATATGACAATTTACACTTTTTGCTTGTCTGTTTTACAATTTACAATTTTGCTTGTCTGTCTCAGAGACAAACAAGCAGTCACCTATTTTCATAAACAAACACTTCACTTCCGGCGTCTAAAGGTCGACAAAATCAGCTTTCTGTGTATCAAATCTTACCAACTAAAAATGAAGCTATAGTGACACTTGGATTTGTGATGATTGGGAATCTATGTGGAATCAAAACAAAAGCCAACCACCCAAGGTGATCAGGTGAATCTCCTCAGTTTGAAAATTTTTATCGAGCAAAAAGGAGCCTGCTGAGAGAAATTTAAAGTAAGTAGAAATGTAACATTATATATATATATATATATATATATATATATATATATATGATATATATATATATATATATATATATATATATATATATATATATATATATATATATATATATATATATATATATATATATATATATATATATATATATATATTATATATATATATATATATATATATATATATATATATATATATATATATATATATATATATATATATATATATATAATATAAATATATATATATATATATATATATATATATATATATATATATATATATATATATATATATATATATATATATATATATATATATATTATATATATATATATATATATATAATATATATATATATATATATATATATATATATATATATATATATATATATATATATATATATATATATATATATCCAAAAAAGGATTTTTGAACTTGTAGGTTTCCGGAAACTTTCAATCATACTATGAAAACGAAAGAAAAAGAAAAGAGAAAAAAGAAGAAAAAAGGAAAAAAGATTTTGAAAATCGTATGATTATCCTCCTATGGTGAAAATCGATGCTTGATGGTGGGCATGCGGCGTAGCCGCAAGCACAAAATTTTTTTTTTGAGCATTTAGTAAAAACAGATGCGATCTAGCAAATTTTTCCTCTCCGATTTAGTAAATTCTTCTAGATCAGGGTGGCAACCCTGAGCTCAGTCTCCTATGTAAGCGGCGAAATCTGTTTAGTTGAGACTTGAGAGCTCATCGAAGGAGGTTTGTGTCTTGTTGTATGCTAATTATATATCTGTTGGATTAAGGCTTTTGGACCAGGCCGAGAAATGGCCTATTTCTTAAGGATATATGCTTTTATTGCTGTTTCGATGATGTTTAATAAGGTAACTAATTTTTTACTTGAATGAGGACTTGCTTAAATTAGCCTAAGTTCATGATTAAATATTGATTTGGTAACAGTCTTAATCATGGCCTCTTGTATATTATTAAATAAAAAAAAACATGTTTATTTAGCTGAAAGTAAGGAACGACGTTAAAACTTAAAACGAACAGAAACTATTCCGTATATGAAAGGGGCTGTCCCCCCCCCCTCCTCAACGTCTCGCTCTTTACGCTAACGTTTTTTATTGTTTGAAAAAAATTAAGTTGTGAGAAAGTCAAATTTTAGCGTAAAGAGCGGGGCGTTGAGGAGGGGACAGCCCCTTTCATATGCGGAATAATTTCTGTTCGTTTTAAGTTTTAACGTCGTTCCTTACTTTCCGTTAAAAAAACTTGTTTTTTTAATTTAATTTTTTTACGTTTTTGAATTAATGCAGGTTTTGATTTTGGTTCACCGTACATGAATAATTAAAAAAAAAATTACATGTTAATTTTACTTTTACGTGGTTAAATGGCTTTTCTCGAAAATTGTTTAATTTTATTTATGAACATTTTTATTAGTAATGAATATACGTAACTTACGAATTAACTTACGTAACGAACTTCTATACTCTTAGATTTTTAATACGTATGTTAGGGGGTTCGCCCCCTAGTAAATACCTTGCTCTTTAAGCTAAAGTTCGAATTTTGTTCCTTTTTTCTTTAAAATGACCCCTTAATCACAAAGGCGTTAATTAGAATAACGGCCTTTGTGCCGAGGCCGTTGAGGAGGGGAAAGAGCGAGGCGTTGAGGAGGGGACAGCCCCTTTCATATGCGGAATAATTTCTGTTCGCTTTAAGTTTAACGTCGTTCCTTACTTTCGGTTAAAAAAACTTGTTTTTTTAATTTAATTTTTAACGTTTTTGACTTAATGCAGGCTTTGATTTTGGTTCACCGTACATGAATAATTAAAAAAAAATTACATGTTAATTTTACTTTTACGTGGTTAAATGGCTTTCTCGAAACTTGTTTAATTTTATTTATGAACGTTTTTATTAGTAATAGATATACGTAACTTACGAATTAACTTACGTAACGAACTTCTATATTCATAGTTTTTTAATACGTATATTAGGGGGTTCGCCCCCTAGTCAATACCTTGCTCTTTAAGCTAAAGTTCGGAATTTTGTTCCAATTCTTTAAAAATGACCCCTTAATCACAAAGGCCGTTAATTAGAATAACGGCCTTTGTGCCAAGGCCGTTGAGGAGGGGAAAGAGCGAGGCGTTGGGGAGGAAACAGCCCCTTTCATATGCGGAATAATTTCTGTTCGTTTTAAGTTTTAAACATCGTTCCTTACTTTCGGTTAAAAAAACTTGTTTTTTTTTTTAATTTAATTTTTTAACGTTTTAGAATTAATGCAGGTTTTGATTTTGGCTCACCGTACATGAATAATTAAAAAAAAATTACATGTTAATTTTACTTTTACGTGGTTAAATGGCTTTCTCGAAACTTGTTTAATTTTATTTATGAAACGTTTTTATTAGTAATAAATATACGTAACTTACGAATTAACGTACGTAACGAACTTCTATATTCATAGATTTTTAATACGTATATTAGGGGGTTCGCCCCCTAGTCAATACCTTGCTTTTTAAGCTAAAGTTCGAATTTTGTTCCAATTCCTTAAAAATGACCCCTTAATCACAAAGGCCGTTAATTAGAATAACGGCCTTTGTGCCGAGGCCCGTTGAGGAGGGGAAACAGCGAGGCGTTGAGGAGGAGACAGCCCCTTTCATATGCGGAATAATTTCTGTTCGTTTTAAGTTTTAACGTCGTTCCTTACTTTCGGTTAAAAAAACTTGTTTTTTAAATTTAATTTTTTTAACGTTTTTGACTTAATGCAGGCTTTGATTTTGGTTCACCGTACATGAATAATTAAAACAAATTACATGTCAATTTTACTTTTACGTGGTTAAATGGCTTTCTCGAAACTTTGTTTAATTTTATTTATGAACGTTTTTATTAGTAATAAATATACGTAACTTACGAATTAACTTACGTAACGAACTTCTATATTCATAGATTTTTAATACGTATATTAGGGGTTCGCCCCCTAGTCAATACCTGCTCTTTAAGCTAAAGTTCGAATTTTGTTCCAATTCTTAAAAATGACCCCTTAATCACAAAGGCCGTTAATTAGAATAACGGCCTTTGTGCCAAGGCCGTTGAGGAGGGGAAAGAGCGAGGCGTTGGGGAGGAAACAGCCCCTTTCATATGCGGAATAATTTCTGTTCGTTTTAAGTTTTAACATCGTTCCTTACTTTCGGTTAAAAAAACTTGTTTTTTTAATTTAATTTTTAATGTTTTTTGAATTAATGCAGGTTTTGATTTTGGCTCACCGTACATGAATAATCAAAAAAAATTACATGTTAATTTTACTTTTACGTGGTTAAATGGCTTTCTCGAAACTTGTTTAATTTTATTATGAACGTTTTTATTAGTAATAAATATACGTAACTTACGAATTAACGTACGTAACGAACTTCTATATTCATAGATTTTTAATACGTATATTAGGGGGTTCGCCCCCTAGTCAATACCTTGCTTTTTAAGCTAAAGTTCGAATTTTGTTCCAATTCCTTAAAAATGACCCCTTAATCACAAAGGCCGTTAATTAGAATAACAGCCTTTGTGCCGAGGCCGTTGAGGAGGGGAAAGAGCGAGGCGTTGAGGAGGAGACAGCCCCTTTCATATGCGGAATAATTTCTGTTCGTTTAAGTTTTAACGTCGTTCCTTACTTTTGGTTAAAAAAACTTGTTTTTTTAAATTTAATTTTTTAACGTTTTTGACTTAATGCAGGCTTTGATTTTGGTTCACCGTACATGAATAATTAAAAAAATTTACATGTCAATTTTACTTTTACGTGGCTTTAAATGGCTTTCTCGAAACTTGTTTAATTTTATTTATGAACGTTTTTATTAGTAATAAATATACGTAACTTACGAATAACTTACGTAACGAACTTCTATATTCATAGATTTTTAATACGTATATTAGGGGGTTCGCCCCCTAGTCAATACCTTGCTCTTTAAGCTAAAGTTCGAATTTTGTTCCAATTCTTTAAAAATGACCCCTTAATCACAAAGGCCGTTAATTAGAATAACGGCCTTTTTGCCGAGGCCGTTGAGGAGGGGAAAGAGCGAGGCGTTGGGGAGGGGACAGCCCGTTTCATATGCGGAATAATTTCTGTTCGTTTTAAGTTTTAAACGTCATTCCTTACTTTCGGTGAAAAAAAACTTGTTTTTTTAATTTAATTTTTTAACGTTTTGAATTAATGCAGGTTTTGATTTTTGGCTCACCGTACATGAATAATTAAAAAAAAAATTACATGTTAATTTTACTTTTACGTGGTTAAATGGCTTTCTCGAAACTTGTTTAATTTTATTTATGAACGTTTTTATTAGTAATAAATATACGTAACTTACGAATAACTTACGTAAACGAACTTCTATATTCATAGATTTTTTAATACGTATATTAGGGGGTTCGCCCCCTAGTCAATACCTTGCTTTTTAAGCTAAAGTTCGAATTTTGTTCCAATTCCTTAAAAATGACCTCTTAATCACAAAGCCGTTAATTAGAATAAATAGCTCTTATGAAAGTACTAAAAAATCTCAGGCTTAAAGAGCGAGGTATTGAATAGGGGGTGAACCCAATCATATACGTAATATTTTCTGTCGTTTAAGTTTTTGATGTTGCTCCTTACTTTCAGTTGAAAAAAACACGTTTTTTTTTTATTTAATTTCTGATCTTTTTCTTTAATAATGATGGGAAATCCACCGCCCCCTTCATAGCAATGTCCCTTCCCATGAAAACTTCCTTCATGGAAAGATACTCCCATATAACCGCCGACCCACCCCCCCCCATCCCCCACCTACCAGAAAAAATCCCTCTACATTTTTGTAGACAGGTGCTTGAAACCTCTACAGTAGGGCTCTCTTATACGCTGAATATGATGGTGTGATTGTCATAAGGTTCTATAGCTTTTAGGGGATCTTTCCCCTTTTTTCTAAAATCAGCCAAATTTTCTCAGGCGAGTAACTTAGGTGAGAATAGAAAGGCCTCAGGAGGTCCCGGCCGACACCCTGCTGCCACCTACAACTTTTTTACATAATTTTATCGATCCACGAACGGGTCAATGACCTCTTTTTCCATGTGATATTAACAGGTCTAATATCACCTGTCAGAATTGTTTCCGAGGAAGTTAATTAATGTCTGACAGATGACGTCAAGTTAATTAATGTCTTTGATGTATTTCCAAAGAGAAAGGTTTCCGGGCGAATGTTTATTAATATCTGACAGATGATGTCATGATTGATTGATTTGTCACGAAAGGGGAATTAATTTGTTGTTTCTAAGGAGAATTATTGATTCACGAAAGGGGAATTAATTTGTTGTTTCCAAAGATAATTGTTTCCGAGCGAATGTCTATTAATGTCTTTGGAGTTCTACCAAGAGAATTGTTTCCGGGCGAATGTTTTGATCTTAGCGATGAAGTGATTAGCGCGCGAAAGGGTTTCTTAGTAATTTCAAATGTCAAAGCACAGAGATGCCAAAAACAAAAGGAACTCGCTGAAATTACGTTTAGGGATTATTTGGGCGAAACCGTTTTAGACATTTTAGGGAATTATTTCGGCGAAAAAGTTAGAGACATTTTAAAAGATGATTTTAGAAGATGTTTTAGAAGAGAATTTGAGGGTGAAACTCTGTGGTCATTATAGTAAACAAGTTTTATTTGAACAGTGTTGTGAGGTCCTCTACCCCGACCCCAAAGGGCCCCGATCCCCCTACCTCAACCCCGAAGGAAGCCCTCCGGCCCCCAAAGGTTCCCCCAGGCTCCCAAAGGGTCCCCCAGGCTCCCAAGGGTCCCCCAGGCTCCCAAAGGGTCCCCTGGGCCCCCAAAGGGCCCCGGCGCCCCCGGCGCCCAAAGGCCCCTGAGCCCTCATTTTTTAATACTCTTTTTAAGGCTTTACTATATCTTTTCAGAACAAGTTACATTCTCAATGTCCCTCCTAAACCTATTTTACAAGTTGAAGTACTTATCTTTTTCACCCACAACTATACTTTACAGCTTTTTGGATACCTCAACACCAAGAAATACTTTTCAAAGACCATTTCAGAGCAAGTTACTTTCTTAATGACCCTCCTAAACCCATTTTTCCAACATGACAGTACTTATCTTTTTCACCCACAACTATACTTTACAGCTTTTTGGATACCTCAACACAAGAAAATACTTTTCAAAAGCCATTTCAGAGCAAGTTACTTCTTAACGTCCCTTAACCTATTTTCCAACATGAAGTACTTATCTTTTTCATTCACAACTATACTTTACAGCTTTTTGGATACCTCAACACCAAGAAATACTTTTCAAAGACCATTTCAGAGCAAGTTACTTTCTTAATGTCCCTCCTAAACCTATTTTTTACAAGTTGAAGTACTTATCTTTTTCACCCACAACTATAATTTACAGCTTTTTGGATACCTCAACACCAAGAAATACTTTTCAAAGACCATTTCAGAGCAAGTTACTTTCTTAATGTCCCTCCTAAATCCATTTTCAACATGAAGTACTTATCTTTTTCACCCACAACTATACTTTACAGCTTTTTGGATACCTCAACACCAAGAAATACTTTCAAAGACCATTTCAGAGCAAGTTACTTTCTAATGTGCCTTCTAAACCCATTTTACAAGTTGAAGTACCCATCCTTTTCACCCACAACTATACTTTACAGCTTTTTGGACAACTCAACACCAAGAAATACCTTTCAAAAGCCATTTCAGAGCAAGTTCCTTTCTTAATGTCCCTTCTAAACCCATTTTCCAACTTGAAGTACCCATCCCTTTCACCACAACTTTACTTTACAGCTTTTTGGACACCTCAACACCAAGAAAATACTTTTTCAAAAGCCATTTCAGAGCAAGTTCCTTTCTTAATGTCCCTTCTAAACCCATTTTCCAACTTGAAGCACCATCCTTTTCACCCACAACTTTACTTTACACCTTTTTGGATACCTCACCACCAAGAAATACTTTCAAAAGGCATTTCAGAGCAATTTCTTTCTTAATGTCCCTTCTAAACCTATTTTCAAACTTGAAGCATCCATCCTTTTCCCTTTAAAGTTGTAGTTTAAGTTTTTAAGTTTTAGTTAAGAGTTTCGAGTTTTAGCTTAGAGTCTTACCTTTGAGTTTTTGTTAGAGTTTTAGTTTAGTTTAGTTTTAGTTAAGAGTTTCTTAGAGTTTTACTTAAAGTTTTAGTTTGGTTAAGTTTTAGTTAAGAGTTTCGAGTTTTAGCTTAGAGTCTTAGCTTAGAGTTTTTTTGTTAGAGTTCTAGTTTAGTTTAATTTTAGTTAAGAGTTTTTGATGTTTTACCTTTGAGTTCCAGTTAGAGTTCTAGTTTAGTTTAGTTTTAGTTAAGAGTTTGGTGTTTTACCTTAGAGTCATAGCTTAGAGTTTTTAGTTAGAGTTCTAGTTTAGTTTAGTTTTAGTTAAGAGTTTAGAATTTTAGTTAGAGTCTTAGCTTAGAGTTTTTGTTAGAGTTCTAGTTTATTTTAGTTTCAGTTAAGAGTTTAGAGTTTTTGCTTAGAGTCTTAGCTTAGAGTTTTTGTTGAAGTTCTAGTTTAGTTTAGTTAGTGTTTTAGTTAATAGTTTAGAGTTTTAGCTTAGAGGCTTAGCTTAGAGTTGTTGTTACAGTTGAAGTTTAGTTTAGTAATAGTTAAGAGTTTAGAGTTTTAGCTTAGAGTTTTTGTTAGAGTTCTAGTTTAGTTTAGTTTTAGTTAAGAGTTTAGAATTTTAGCTTAGAGTCTTAGCTTAGAGTTTTTGTTAGAGTTCTAGTTTAGTTTAGTTTTAGTTAAGAGTTTAGAGTTTTTAGCTTAGAGTCTTAGCTTAGAGTTTTTGTTGAAGTTCTAGTTTAGTTTAGTTTTAGTTAAGAGTTTAGAGTTTAGCTTAGAGTCCATAGCTTAGAGTTTTGTTAAAGTTGAAGTTTAGTTTAGTTTTAGTTAAGAGTTTAGAGTTTTTAGCTTAGAGTCTTAGCTTAGAGTTTTTGTTGAAGTTCTAGTTTAGTTAAGTTTTAGTTAATAGTTAATAGTTTGGAGTTTTAGCTTAGAGTCTTAGCTTAGAGTTTTTTTGTTAGAGTTCTAGTTAGTTAAGAGTTTGATTTTTTACCTTTGAGTTTCAGTTAGAGTTCTAGTTTAGTTTAGTTTTAGTTAAGAGTTTAGTGTTTTACCTTAGAGTCTTAGCTTAGAGTTTTAGTTAGAGTTCTAGTTTAGTTTAGTTTTAGTTAAGAGTTTAGAATTTTAGCTTAGAGTCTTAGCTTAGAGTTTTTGTTAGAGTTCTAGTTTATTTTAGTTTTAGTTAGGAGTTTAGAGTTTTTAGCTTAGAGTCTTAGCTTAGAGTTTTTGTTGAAGTTCTAGTTTAGTTTAGTTTTAGTTAATAGTTTAGAGTTTTAGCTTAGAGTCTTAACTTAGATTTTTGTTAGAGTTGAAGTTTAGTTTAGTAATAGTTAAGAGTTTAGAGTTTTAGCTTTAGAGTCTTAGCTTAGAGTTTTTGATAGAGTTCTAGTTTAGTTTACATATAATTAAGAGTTTGGAGTTTTACCTTAGAGACTTAGCTTAGAGTTTTAGTTTAGTTTTAGTTAAGAGTTTAGAGTTTTTTAGCTTAGAGTTTTTTGTTAGAGTTCTAGTTTAGTTTAATTTTAGTTAAGAGCCATAAAGTTGCCTTAGTGTGCTTCACTAATATATCTGGTGTTGCATATTCGCTAAAATTAGAAAAAAATTAATGAGAAAACAAAAATTTAATTTCAGTTTTAAAATGTAAACATAAATGATGCAAATAGTGAAACTTGACACATTCTGATTGGCTGTAATCAAAAATCCTAGGCATTGAGTTCTAGAGTCTAGAACTCAGTGTCTAGCCAAGCGCCTTGTCTAGCGTGTCTAGCTAAGCGCCGAATTTTACTTGAACGGTTGTTGCCTAGACATTGCATTCTGGCTAGAACCGTGTCTAGACATGGGATCCTAGCTAGACACGCTTGTGAACGCTGTTTTAGGGCACATAACTTAGGGTCAAATGTGGATTAATCGTTAGTTAGTGTGCTTATTTTTCATTAAAATTTCATTTATAATGCCAAACTTATAAAGGCATTTAAGGAAAACATCAACCTTTTATATACGGCCCAGGGCCATATCTGGTCCATCAGGGAAGAAGGGCTAGGATGCATGGGCACCCATATACTGAATTTTAGGGGGGGGGCTTACCTGGTCTAATCAGCACTTCCAGTGCTGTATAATTGAAATCTCATGACAAAATATCATGGGCAGCGCGATAGCGCTGCCTAAGTAAAGAGCGACGTGGGCACAATATATCGTTTTTTTTTTTTAGACCAGGGCACTTCTTATAGACAGAAATGTCATAGGAGCTTCAGAAGAGCTCACGGAGGGCAGCCAGATCCCCCTCCCCCACGTCAATCACTTCCCCAAACACATCCAATCAAAATTTTGAGATAGCAATTTTTTTCAGTGTACTTTTAAGGTCGGAAATTATGACTTTGAGAGTGACATCCCCCCCCTCACAACCCTCAGAGCAAGGGTTGTAAATTATTCTCTGTGGGGATATAGGGTTTTTTATAGGAAGGAGACTCATTTGATTGGTAATCAGAAGTTCTACTGGCCTTTTTAACAGTCTAAAGTGATTGGAGGTTACCCAGCCCCCTCCCCATACACCAATCATTTCCCCAAACACATTCAATCATAATTTTTGAGATAGCCATTTTGTTCAGTGTAGTTGAAAGGTCCAGGAATTATGTCTTTAAGGATAACTCCCCCCCCTCATATAGCCCTCAGGTGAAGGGTTGTAAGTTACGCCCTGGGGGCATATAAGTTTTTTTTTATAGTAAACGGTGGTCATATAAACTTCAAAGAGGGCTCATTGGATTGGTAATCAGAAGTTATAGGCTCTTTTTAAGAGTCAAAGTGATCAGAATGCAAATAGCCCCCCCCCCACACCACGTCATATTTTCCAGAAACGCATCTGAATTTTAAGATGTCCATTTGTTGTCGTAGAAACTTCAAAAAGGGCTCAGTCGGTTGGTAATTGAAAGGGCTAGTACCTTCCTTAATAGTCAAAAGTGATTGGAGGGCAACCACCCCCCCCGGCCATCATTTCCCCCCAAACACTTCCAGTCAAAATCTCGAGATAGTTATTTTGTTTGACGTAGTTTTAAAGTCCAGAATTATGTATTTGAGGATGAAAACCCTCACAGTCCTCAGGGCAAGGTTGTAAGGTATGTCCCGAGGGCATTTAAGGTTTTTATGGAAACGGGGGTAGTATAAACTTCGGAGGGGGCTCATTGGATTGGAAATCGGAAGTTGAAGAGCCATTTTCAAGGTCAAATTTATCAGAGGGCAGCTATACCCCCCCCCCACGTCATATTTTCCCCCAATGCATCCGATAGAAACTCTAAAGATAGCCATTTGTTCAGTAAAAATAGTCGAAAGATCTCATAACAACGGCCTTTGGGGTTGACCAACCCCCCAAAGTATGGGGATAAGGGTTTTAAGTTATGCCTCGGGGGGATGTATGGTTTTTAAGAAGAGGTGGTCTTGTGAACTTTAGAGGAGGCTTATTTTGATTGGAAATGTATACTTCTAGTTTCATTTTAAGAGTCAAGCGTGATGGAGCGAAAATAGCCACCCTCCCCCTCTCGGATATCCTCTTTTCCTCAAACATATTCGATCGAAATTGTGAGACAGCCATTTTGTAGCCAAAGCCCGAAGAGAATATAACAACATCTTCAGTAATCAAATATAAGAAATATTTAGGCGGACGTTGAACTAAATCAAAACAAACTATTAACTTGTGAACTTTCAAGAAGGTGACAAAGCAATATCCCGAGAAAAAGTTTATATTATTAAGTTAGATCTTTAACAGTAAGTTGTGGGGGATTTTGAACTAGCCAGAAAAGCACTATGTGTATACTTCTAGTACTACAACTACAGTTACTGTAACTAATGACGCTTAGAGTATTAAGGTGAAACTCCTAGGGAAGTGCTTAGGGGGCGTTTCCAATTAAACGAAAAAACGTATACATGCAGGTTTTCAAAAAGGCATATAAGCAATATCATAGGCAGCACCACTCTATAATAGTTATAAATATTCATTGAAACATTTAAAGAAGCTAATTCAATTCAAATAAAAGTTCTAGGCCCGTTCTAAGAGTAAAAAGAGATTAGAGGGAAATCAGCCCGTCTCTCAAGCCGATTTATTTCTCAAACACATCTAGTCAAAATTTTGAGACAACTATTTTGTTCTGCATAGTAGAACGGTCCAGTAACTATGTCTTTAGGAATAAAGGGCATGGCAGTCAAACCCCACAATTATGCCGAACTATGGATTCGTATAAAAAAAAACCAAAAGATATAAAATACTATTTTTTTTCATAAAAATGACTTTGTCAATAAAAAACGAACAGAGAATCTATCTAAAAAAAAACTTTTTCCCACAAAAACAAGCTTTTCAAAGAAAAGTGAAGAGCTCCATTAAGCCCAAAATGGGTTGAAATGAAGTCAAGTATCATCCAAGCGTAAAACTACTACAAATCACTATCAATAAATAAATGCAACTCAAAATGGACAGAATTAGAATAGTAGCCGAGTCAGACTCGAAACGAGCAAAATTAACATTAGTAGGGCTGATAACCCCCATGCCTTCTCAAGACCAAGAACATAATTTGCGCTTTACTGAAAACAAAATGTTTTCTATGTTTTTCACTTTTTTACTTACTTAAATAAGTAAAAAACTTCTTTTCCTCGCCTTTTTTACCCATTTTTTTATTTTAAGGAATAAATATCAGTATAGGAAAATTAAAACTGACAATCCACGGTCATTTATTTTTTCTTTCAGTAAGGCCTAAGTTATGTTCTTGTCTTGAGAAGGCATGGGGTTGTCAGCCCTAGTAATCTTAATTTTTGCTCTCGTTTGAGTTTGACTCGGCAATTTATTATAATTTCTGTTCGTTTTTTGAGTGCCATTCAATTGTTGATAGTGATTTGTGGTAGTTTTACGCATGGAAGATTATGTGACTTTATTTATGCCCATTTTTGGCTTAATAGAGCTCTTTACTTTTCTTTGAAAACTTATTCTGTGGAAAGTTTTTAAAATTATTACAAATATATGACACCGTCATTCAGCCAGGGGGGGGGCAGGTGCCCCCTTGCCCCCTCCTCTTACGGGTGCCCATACTAGGATGCAATTCATATAGCAGATTCAAAACGTGTATTTTTCTTTTTTTTTTCCTATCTGATCTGTGTCCTATAAATAACATGACTCTGGTTTTTTGTAGAAGTAGGCCTGCATATAGCCTAGGCCTAAATAGACTACGTTAAATAATTAAGTTAGGATCCAATATGTGATATCAAATAATTTCTTGCTTCTTTCGTACTTTTTCAAGTGCTGTTTTTTTTGGGGGGCGGGTTGAACTCCCGCAAACGGCACTTTTTCCCGCAGAAGTGGCTCTGGTCCATGAAGTTTACACCTACTATTTCATGACCCCTTTTTCAATGGCTAAACAATGTTCTTTATATAAAGAGCACTAATTTTTGGCTTGCTTAAGTCTAACTGTATATAGTTGGATTGGGCACTCCTTCTCTCGCTGGGGTCGTCTGAAGCCTAGGAAAATTGCTGTGACACCCTCTTTAAGTACTGGATCTGTTTACACTTACGAATTAAGCGTCAATAAGTTCTGAAAACTGGACGAAGATTATGTACATCAAAGTATAAACACATACAACAAGTACTGACAAAACCTATCCTCTCCACACAAAAAAAGTGACTCTTTGTTCGCGTCTCCGGAGACGATTCCTTACCTATGCGAACCTGGCGCTTAAATTTTCAAGTTCCGTAGGTGATTATACTTGTTCCGTAAAAGTTGTATTAAATTTAATTTATTGTCTCGCGAGCGATTAAGTATTACAACATTTCCCTTCTAGAGGCGCTGAGGTACGCGGGGTCACTTTTGGAGAGTTTTTGTCAGTACTTGGTCAGTATGTGTGTTTATACTTTGGTGTACATATAAAATGTCTAAACTGACTAGACCTGTTTTCAAATCTTGACTATTTCTCTTATAGACAATGCACTCAATGGTTTTATAGCCCATTGAAACTATAAATTCTTTTTTCAGGTTGAATCATCAGGCGTATTTGAACTCCGTTTAGAAAATCATTCGTAAATGAACTAGGACGAGACACAGAAGGATATTGTTGCAGGGGTACTAGAACTTCATCGGGTGTGTGTTCCTCTAGTTGTCAAACTCAGTTTCATATGTTTGTTTAAAGCACTATCAACAAGTTATTGATGATAATTTACCCTGCACCTTTGGTGATGTGATTACTCCCGTTGTGGGAAATAATAATATTATTTTTAGTGACAAAAATGATTCTTTTGATGATACACTATCCTGTTGCTTTCCCGTTTTGGCTTCTCATGGCCGGTAAGTTTTTTGAATAATTATCGTTACAGACCTCTCACAATGATAGGGGGAGGAATAGGGGGGCTGTCAGCTTCAAATTCCAAAATTAACAAGGGTTTTGCTCAATCTGTACTCGGCTTCGCAACAGACCTCATCAAAAATTTTATATTTAACAGTCAATGCAGAGTCTAATAAACTTGAGTGACTTATATCTTTTTGAGTTCTGAAAAGTCCTTGCTACTGGGCCGTTCAGAGACGGATAGGTTGTGCACTACACAGGGGGTCTTTTGGCTTGCCCTCTTCCACGGAAATCCTAAATTTCCTGAATTCTGGGGCACTTCTTATTCAAATTGTCAAATAAAGTTGGTTTCTTTGTTATTGGCCCCCTGTGTTTTTCATTATTGCCTCCCCTCCCCTATGAAAATGGTTTCTTGGTAACCGCACCCGGCACTATAAGGCTCGAAAAAAGAATTGAGAAAGTTTCCCTAATTAAAGACAATCCTATCCCTATTTCCCTAGTAAAACCTTTGAGACTCCACTCATCATTAAAGAACTTAAGTTTGTAATTTGTTCACTATTGTATATACCCTAGCCACCAAGCAGACTTAGCCTACCCTTTTACTGCTTTTGGCCTGTGAAATATATAGACTTTAATGCCTTTTTCTGTTGCAGTAAGAATGCTCCATTTGAAAATATTACATAGCAGCATAAATTGAAATGAAATTCAGTAATGAACTCACTTGGGGTAGAAATTTTGGTAAATTTTTCGCAATTTATATTATTGAGTTACGAATTAAGGGAAAATACCACTCGATACCTTTATTTTATGCTTTTACGAACATAATAATCTCTTCTATCGAAAAATTCAAATTTATTCACCCCCCTAATGTGCAAATATATACCCTGAGTTGTAATTACACAAAGAAGTTATTGAATATATATATATATATATATATATATATATATATATATATATATATATATATATATATATATATATATATATATATATATATATATATATATATATATATATAACGAAAAACAATTAAATGAAAAAAAACTATTGTCAACAGGCAAAAGTAAAGAAAATTAATCACATGAAAACAAATATTTTTTTTACTAGTCTTCTGAAGGTGCCAAAAGAGTGGCATTTCTCGAGCCGAATGGGGAAGGGTGTTCCATGTCAAATGACACGCAACAAAAGGATTAAAATTGGATCTTATTGTTGGTGTATGCGGAATTTGGATAATTAGAGAACTACGGAGCTGAAAATCTGACCGATCAGATACAAAAGAAGACGTAAATCTAAGGGACCTAGGAATATCACCATTGAGCTGAAGAAAAAAGTGAAAGAATTACAGGAAAGAATATACAGTTTTTTAATCATAGGCAGCGCGCTAGCGCTGCCTAAGTAAAGAACGATGTGGGCACAATGTTTTTTTTTTTTTCCCCATACCCGGCACTTCGTATCGAAGGAGTTGTCTTAGAAACTTCGAAAAGGGCTCATTCGATTGGAAATTGGAGTGGCTAGTGCCCTTTTTTAATAGTCGAAAGTGATTGGAGGGCAACTAGGCCCCCCTCCCCCACGCCCATCATTCCCCCAAACACGTCCAATCAAATTTTGAGATAGCCATTTTGTTCAGCGTAGTTGATTTCAAGATAGAAAATATCTTTTTGAGGAGAGCACTCCCCCACAACCCACGGGGCAAGGGTTTTTTAAGTTATGCCCTGAGGGCATTTAAGGTTTTTATAGCGTTGTCGTAGAAAACTTCAAAAGAGGCTCATTCTATTGGAAATTCAAAGGGCTAGTGCACTTTTTAATAGTGAGTGATTGGAGGGCCTCCCCCCAACTAGCCCCCCCCCCCACACGCATCATTCCACCAAACACATCCAATCAAAATTTTTGATATAGCCATTTTGTTCAGCGTAGTTGATTTCCAAGTAGAAAATATCATTTTGAGGAGGACACTCCCCCACAACCCTCGGGCAAGGGTTTTAAGTTATGCCCAGGGGCATATAAGGTCTTTATAGAAGGCGTTGTCGTAGGAACTTCAAAAAAGGCTCATTCGATTGGAAATTCAAAGGGCTAGTACCCGTTTTTAAACAGTCGAAAGTGATTGGAGGGCAACTAGCCCCCCACCCCACGCCCATTATTCCCCCAAAAACATCCAATCAAAATTTTGAGATGGCCATTTTGTTCAGCGTACTTGATTTCCAGATAGAAAATATATTTTTTTTTGAGGAGGACACTCCCCCACAACCCTCAGGGCAAGGGTTTTAAGTTATACCCTGGGGGCATATAAGGTTTTTATTGAAGGCGTTGTCGTAGAAAAAACTTCAAACAGGCTCATTCGATTGGAAATACAAAGGGTTAGTGCCCTTTTTAATAGTCGAAAGTCATTGGAGGGCAACTAGCCCCCCCCCCCACGCCCATCATTCCCCCAAATACATCCAATCAAATTTTGATATAGCCATTTTGTTCAGCGTAGTTGATTTCCAGGTAGAAAATATCTTTTTGAGGAGGACACTCCCCCACAACCCTCGGGACAAGGGTTTTAAGTTAAGCCCTGGGGCATATAAGGTTTTTATAGAAGGTGTTGTCGTAGAAACTTCAAAAAAGGCTCATTCGATTGGAAATTCAAAGGGCTAGTGAATGTTTTAATAGTCGAAAGTGATTGGAGGGCAACTAGCCCCCCCCACGCCCATCATTCCCCCAAAACACATCCAATCAAAATTTTGAGATAGCCATTTTGTTCAGCATACTTGATTTCCAGATAGAAAATATGTTTTCGAGGAGGACACTCCCCCACAACCCTCGGGGCAAGGGTTTTAAGTTATACACTGGGGGCATATAAGGTTTTTATAGAAGGCGTTGTCGTAGAAACTTCAAAACAGGCTCATTCGATTGGAAATTCAAAGGGCTAGTACACTTTTTAATAGTCGAAAGTGATTGGAGGGCAACAAGCTCCCCCCCACGCCCATCATTCCCCCAAACACATCAATCAAAATTTTTAGATAGCCATTTCGTTGAGCGTAGTGGATTTACAAATAGAAAATATGTTTTTTGAGGAGGACACTCCCCCACAACCCTCAGGGCAAGGGTTCTTTTCAAAATGAGCAGAAAAGCAATTTCTGCTCATTTTGAGCAGAAAAGCAATTTCTGCTGTATGAGCAGAAAAGCAATTTCTGCTCATTTTGAGCAGAAAAGCAATTTCTGCTATATGAGCAGAAAAGCAATTTTGAGCAGAAAAGCAATTTCTGCAAAATGAGCAGAAAAGCAATTTCTGCTATAAATTCTTAAAACAAACGAAAAGATTCAAAGCATTATTTTTCTTATTCCTTGAAAAGACTATGTCAATATAAAACGAACAGAAATTAATTAAAAAAACTTTTTCCACAAAATAAGATTTTCAAAGGAAAGTAAAGAACTCTATTAAACAAAAAATTAGCAAAAAATCATATAATCTACCAAGCGTGAAACTACCACAAATCAGCATCGATAAATAAATGAAACCCAAAACGAACAGAATTACAATAATTAACCTAGTCAATCTCAAAACGAGCAGAAATTAACATAAAGTTGGGCGCAAAACCCCTATGCCTTCCCAAGGCCAGAACAAAATTTGAACTTTACTGAAAAAAATACAAATGAATGTGCATTGTCAGTTTAATATACGTATACTGATATTGAGTAATCAAAATGTTAACATTATTTGATTTTTAAACTTATAAAAGTAAAAACATTTATATTTTTCAGTAAAGTGCAAATTTTGTTCTGGCCTTGGGAAGGCATTGGGGTTTTGCGCCCAACTTATGTTAATTTATGCTCGTTTTGAGTTTAACTCGGTTAATTATTGTAATTTCTGTTCGTTTTGGGTTTCATTTATTTATGAATGCTGATTTGTGGTAGTTTCACGCTTGGTAGATTATTTGATTTCAGTTTTGCTCATTTTTTGTTTAATGGAGTTCTTTACTATTCTTTGAAAAACTTATTTTGTGGAAAAAGTTTTTTAAATTAATGTTTAAAAAAAAAAACTACTCTGCAATTGAGCTTAGTATTTGGCTTTGTAAAATTTGGTTTCGGTAATAATTCAGCTTTGAATTTCGTATGTTTATAACATCTGCAACTGAAACAAGAAAGAAAAGAAAAAAAGATGAAATACTCTTACTTATTTTTATTGCTTTGGATATCTACCGCTTTCACGTCTGGTTCTACAAAGCATTATATGTTAGTAATAGTGCTGGGTAGTGTGTTGGTATAGGGATGCAAAATTATAATGTTAACAAGTATATGACAAATAATGTCAAAACCTGAATATTAAATAATAGGTTTAAAAAAAAAAACTACTCTGCAATTGAGATTAGTATTTGGCTTCGGTAAATTCGGCTTCAGCAATAATTCAGTTTTGAATTTCATATGTCTATAATCTCTGCAACTGAAACAAAGAAAAAGAAATAAAAGATAAATTACTCTTACTTATTTTTATTGTTTTTGGATATCTACCACTTCCACGTATGGTTGTACAATTCATCGTCTGGTTTTAAACTGATATTGACATTCAGCAATAGCTTCCCGTGCCCCAACATCATCGCCTGGAATATGCATAGATTAATATCTATAAGATCAAGATCAACCAATTCCAAAAATATTTAATAATAACTTAAGCAGTTCTATCAATATTGAGGGAATTAACTCAACATTGACATTATTTGGCATAATAATTAATTTTATAATTGTTAACCATAATAATTAATGATATTAATATATTAATTAATATAAATAATTAACCTATAATAATTAATAAACATTTAGCATAAAAAATAAATCATTATTTGGAGCTGCTATAGGTAAAAAAAAAAATAGTCTTAAAATTACAAACACGAAATTTTGCTGTTGATGAGAAACTAATTTTTATATTCAGACCTGATTTATATGTTGTTGCATTAGTTACAATATAAATAGTCTCAAATCTTCTAATATATCTGTAGCACAAAACCCCTCAAACGTCGATAATATAACTTGACCTGAGATGGCTGAGAAAAGTACGAGTGACTTAAATTACTGTTCATAGCCAGCATGTAGGATTTGTGTCCCTAACAATTATGTAGCTGGTTCTATATTATTGGTTTGCGGGAGCAAGGACGTACCCAGGGGGGGGGGGGGTTGGTGGTTTGCCCCCTTCCCCTGAAATGATCGTTCGACTTGCAAAAACGTAGCAAAATGCGTTTTTTTTTAGTTTTTGTACCCCTCTCCCCAAAAATTCTTTTACCCCCCCCCCCCCCCCGAAATAAATCCCGGATAAGGTCCTGTGCGGGAGAAATATTTTGTTTTGTTATGTACTTTGTTTTTTTCTGTTCACCAGTTTTTGGTCTATTACAAGAAAGGTGACTTAACCACAGTGATTTAAGGAGAGTTTGGACCTCTGGCTGGATTGATTAATGCAACGTAACATTTTAGACCCGGATGGTAATTTTTTACGTAGGATCAAACATGATGTCTTTGGTTTTTTGATCCAGAGCGTACAGTGTGTAGGCTGAAGTAGAATTTCATAGTTTGTTGTGGAGTCCGTATAGTTTATTATAGATTATCGGAGTTTTTTTTCCGCTACGCTTTCGTTTCTTCGAGCCAAGTTTCTGCTTTCGAATGAAAAGCTAGCTCCGATTGAAATCAGTTTTTGAATTTTAAAGAGCTAGATGTGAAAGGATTTTAATTATCCGTTGGGAAATGAATTTCTTAGAACAATAAATAGAAAATTTTAAGAGTCCAAGAAAAACTATTTTAGAATATTTACAGTACTGCCATCTACTTTATAAGACTTTTTTGTTTGTGAGTTTCGCATATATTTGCTACTTTATTTTCTGTATTTAGGACTGAAGCAATGAATGATATCGTATATACTACTCAAAGGTTTATCATTCTCTGTATGATAAGGAAATTGGAGGTTGCCCTTTCCTTCTTTCGCAGTTGAGATATTAGAAGGTTGGCCCATAATAAGAAAATCACCTTTAAATTAAAAGGTACAATTTACTATTTGACGCTGAGCAATACTCCTTGAAACCTGATGAACTTATATTGGACCAGGGTTTTTTTGTTATTCTATTTTTTTTTGTTCATTTATGAGATAAACCATTTTGAAGATTTAGGGGCTTACAATTTTCTTTGTTGTAATGAACACCGAACAAAATTGGACAATGATGGTGCTCAACAGCGAGCTAATACCTGATCCGCTAAAAATCAAATCAGAAGATAAAAGGGGGGGGGCTTTTCCCTCTCTGTGAATAATCCTCCTTTCTTATACAGACAAAGTGGAGGGGGGTTTACTGTTCCCTATTTGAAATGAGATTGTGCATCATTTCTGAAACTATATTATTTAAGGTGTAAAATAGGTCTTTCTGCACCATCCCCCCCCATCGCTCTAGCCACCAGCTTCTCATCAGAAGAAGTTGTTCTTCCTATTCGTTGACGCTTGTTGTTACTACTATACTAAGGTCACCCCAATACGGTTTAATATGTAAATTTACATTATTGACGCTCAACAGTGGCGGATCCAGGGGGGCGAGGGGCGCGCGCCCCCTAGCATAGTCCAAAGTAGTGTAATTTGCTTAATTAACTCAAGTTTGCGTTAATTAAACTTGCTCCTACGCAAGTTTTATCGGATCAACCTATTTTGCGCCCCTCCCCCCCTAATTTTTTTTTTCGCATCAACCTATTTTGTGCCCTTCCCCTCAGTAGTAAACTATCATGAGCTCCCACGCGATACCACTGCTGCCATCTACAATTGAGTGCGCATGTACCTAACCATATAGACAATGTTATTGATCCTCGAAGGGGAACTAAATTTCTGAAAACTTAATTTTGCATAATCGAGGGGAGAGAATTTCCGAGAAATTGATTTGCATAATCAAGGGGAATGTATTGATCCAGGACTCGAGGGGGAAGTGAATTTCCGAGAAATTGATTTGAATAATCGAGGGGAATTATTGATTCACGAAAGGGGAATTAAGAAACAATTATGACTTCTTTGGTCTTTAGGTCTGAGGGATAAATGGTCTTTATGTCACAGGAATAAATTAATATTCTATTTTTAAATATGGCTTCTTTGATCTTTAGTGTCAGGATTAGAAACGACATTACCTTTTCCTAGGAATTATACGGGATTCTAAAGAGATAGAAATTCTATTTTTAAATACGGCTTCTTTGATCTTTAGGTCACATGGATAAATTAATATTCTATCGAAACCTTAAAAGTGTAGCTAGGAACATCTTAGAGATGAAGAGATTAACGCGGGAAAGGGTTTCCTAGAAATTTCAAATGTGAAAGCGCAGGGATGCCAAAACAAAAGGAACACGCAGAAATTACTTTTAGGGGATTATTTGGGCGAAACCGTTTTGAGACGTTTTAGAAGATGATTTAAGCAAAACCGTTTTGAGGCATTTTAGAAGATGATTTTAGAAGATGATTTGAGGGTGAAACTCTGTGGTCGTTATATACACAAGTTCCATTTGAACAATCTTGTGAGGTCCCCTACCCCAACAAAACCCCCCTACCTCAGCCCCAAGGGCCCCGACCCCCCTACAACCAACCCCGAAGGACCCCCCCCCCCTCCCCCAACCCCAAAGGGCTCTTCGAGACCCCAAGGCCCCCCGGGCCCCCGAGCCCCCAAAGACCCCCCCCCCCCCCTGGGCCCCCAAAGGCCCCCAAGCCCCCATTTTTAATACTTTTTATGTGCACTTGACGCCATAGAAGGGCCCCCACATTTCAAAAGGCTTTATTATATCTTTTCAGAACAAGTTCTTTACGTAATGTCCCTCTTAAATCCCCTTTACAAGTTGAAGTACTCATCGTTTTCCACACTAATTTACTTTAAGGCTTTTAGAATACCCCAACGCCAAGCAATACTTTTCAAAAGGCTTTTTTATATTATTTCAGAACAAGTTCTTTACGTAATGTCCCTCCTAAACCAATTTTACAACTTGAGGTACTCATGCTTTTCACCCACAACTCTACTTTATGGCTTTTTGAAGATCCCGTCACCAAGCAATACTTTCAAAAGCTTTTTTTATATCTTTTCAGAACAAAAAATCAAATATTAGTAATAAAATCACATGTATTTTAAATGTGTGCATCAAAGTAACAACAATCTTCTTTAATACCACCAAATGTTTACTGAACACACACAATTTTCTCTTAGAAATAATATTTTTCATCAGTGATAACACTTTTTCTGTTCGGACTAGCAAGTTTTCTACCAAAGATACCAAATTTTTTCATAGAAGTAACTTTTTTTGACTGTGATAACAACTTTTCTGTCAGAAGTAGCAAGTTCTGCTTAACACTAACAATCCTTCTCGTCAAAGCAACGACATTTTACCTTAATACTAACATACTTTGACTGAACACACACAAATTTCTCTTAGAAATAATATTTTTCATCAGTGATAACACTTTTCTGTTCGAACTAGCAAGTTTTCTACCAAAGATACCAATTTTTTTTCTTAGAAGTAACATTTTTTTTTGATTGTGATAACAACTTTTCTGTCAGAAGTAGCAAGTTTTGCTTAACACTAACAAACCTTCTCGTTAAAGTAACAATATTTTACCTTAATACTAACATACTTTTAATGAACACACACAAATTTCTCTAAGAAATAATATTTTTCATCAGTGATAACACTTTTTTCTGTTCGAACTAGCAAGTTTTTTTCTACCAAAGATACCAAATTTTTTCTTAGAAGTAACATTTTTTTATTATGATAACAACTTTTCTGTCAGAAGTAGCAAGTTCTGCTTAACACTAACAAACATTCTCATCAAAGTAACATATTTTTACCTTAATACTAACATACTTTTAATGAACACACACAAATTTCTCTAAGAAATAATATTTATCATCAGTGATAACACTTTTTCTGTTCTAACTTACTTTTAAAGAACACACACACAAATTTCTCTTAGAAATAATATTTTTCATCAGTGATAACACTTTTTCTGTTCGAACTAGCAAGTTTTTTTCTACCAAAGTTACCAAATTTTTTCTTAGAAGTAATATTTTTTTATTGTGATAACACAACTTTTCTGTCAGAATTAGCAAGTTCTGCTTAACACTAACAAACCTTCTCATCAAGTAACAATATTTTATCTAATACTAACATACTTTTAATGAACACACACAAATTTCTCTTACAAATAATATTTTTCATCAGTGATAACACTTTTTTCTGTTGAACTAGCAAGTTTTCTACCAAAGATACCAAATTTTTTTTAGAAGTAACATTTTTTTTCATTGTGATAACAACTTTTCTGTCAGAATTAGCAAGTTCTGCTTAACACTAACAAACCTTCTCATCAAAGTAACAATATATTTTACCTTAATACAAACTTACATTTAATGAACACACACAAATTTCTCTTAGAAATAATATTTTTCATCAGTGATAACACTCTTTCTGTTCGAACTAGCAAGTTTTCTACCAAAGATACCAAATTTTTTCTTAGAAGTAACATTTTTTTATTGTGATAACAACTTTTCTGTCAGAAGTAGCAAGTTTTTGCTTAACACTACAAACCTTCTCATCAAAGGAACGACATTTTACCTTAAAACTAAAATACTTTTAATGAACACAAACAAATTTCTCTTAGAAATAATATTTTTTCGTAAGTGATAACACTTTCTGTTCGAACTAGCAAGTTTTCTACCAAAGATACCAAATTTTCCACTTCAGTTCAGATTTTTCTCAAAGGGATGAAAAAATTTTAAATACTGTTCCAAATGTTTCATAGAAGACAGAAAAGTTCAATTTCTCTTCTGAATTTTACCAAAGAACACACTTCAATTTTAATTTCACCAGAGAAAATAAAAATCTTCCACTTCAGTTCTTTATTTCACAAAGACATAAAGAAATTTAAAGTTCTATTCTAAATTTTTCGATGGAAGATAGAAAAAGTAATACCATAGTTGTGAATATTTTCCCGGAAGATAAAAATTTCTAGTTCAATTTTAAATTTTCTCAATGAAGTGAAGAAAAGTTCAACTTCGATTTTGAATTTTCTCAATGAAAAAGAAATTAGTTTATTAATCAATTCTATTTTTCCAAATAATAAAAATTTTCCACTTTGGTTCAGATTTTCTCAAAGGATGAAAATATTTAAAATATTGTTCCAAATTTTTCATAGAAAACAGAAAAGTTCAATTTCTCATCTGATTTTACCAAAGAACACACTTCAATTCTAATTTCACCAGAGAAAATAAAAAATCTTCCATTTCAGTTCTTAATTTATCAGAGACATAAAAAATTCTAGTTATACATAGTTCTCTTCTGAATTTCCTTAAGTTCTGTTCTAAATTTTTCATAGAAGATAGAAAAAGTTATACCTTGATCGTGAATATTCTTCATGAAGATAAGGAGCTCCACCTTCCATTTCAGTTCTTAATTTTCTCAAAGACATAAAAAATTTAAAGTTCAGTTCTAAATTTTTCCGTAGAAGATAGGAAAAGTTACACTATGATTGTGTTTAATTTCCATGAAGATAAAAAGTTTCACTTTATTTCTAATTTTTTCTTAAATTCAGTTCCGATTTTTCACAAAGAGATGAAAAAATTTAAAGTTCTGTTCCAAATTTTTTCATAGAAGATAGAAAAAGTTATACATTGATCGTGAATATTCACCATGAAGATAAAAAGTTTAGGACACTTTAATTCTAATTTTCTCAATGAAGTGCAAATGTTCAAGTTCTCTTCTAATTTTTCCAAAAAATAAAAAGGTTCCACTTCAGTTTTGTTTTTTTCCCCAAAGAGTTGAAAAAATTTAAAGTTCTGTTCTAATTTTAAATTAAATTTTAGCTCCTTTGTCTTATGGATTTACCCCTCAAATTTTAAATTAGAAAATGAGTGCCTCGTTCTATTATTAAAGACAATCGTTCAAGCTCGTTCATCTAACCTCCAAAACAATAGGTTAGGTTAGGTATAAATTAATATTAATAAATAAATAGAAAAATAGAAAAATTTAAATTTTTTCATCTCTTTGTGAAAAATCGGAACTGAATTTAAGAAAAATTAGAAATAAAGTGAATCTTTTTATCTTCATGGAAAATAAACACAATCATAGTATAACTTTTCCTATCTTCTACGAAAAACGGAAAATTTAGAACTGAACTTTAAATTTTTTATGTCTTTTAGAAATTAAGAACTGAAATGGAAGCTTTTTCATTTTCATTGGTAAATATCAGCTAGCTTTTTTCTCTTCTTTAAGGAAATTCAGAAGAGGACTTGAACATTTTGCACTTCTTCGAGAAAATTCAAAATTAAAGTGGAGCTCCTTATCTTCATGGCGAATATTCACGATCAAAGTAAAACTTTTTCTATCTTCTATGAAAAATTTGGAACAGAACTTTAAATTTCTTCATCTCTTTGAGAAAAATCGGAACTGAATTTAAGAAAATTTAGAATTAAAGTGAAACTTTTTATCTTCACTGGAAAATAATCACAATCATAGTATAACTTTTCCTATCTTCTACGGAAAAATTTAGAACTGAACTTTAAATTTTTTATGTCTTTGAGAAATTAAGAACTGAAGTGGAAGCTTTTTTCATTTTCATTGGTAAAATTCAGAATTGAGCAAACTTTTTTCTCTTCTTTAAGAAAATTCAGAAGAGAACTTGAACATTTTGCACTTCTTCGAGAAAACTCAGAATTAAAGTGGAGCTCCTTATCTTCATGGCGAATATTCACGATCAATGTATAACTTTTTCTATTTTCTATGTAGAATTTGGAACAGAACTTTAAATTTTTTCATCTCTTTTGAGAAAAATCGGAACTGAATTTAAGAAAAATTAGAAATAAAGTGAACTTTTTATCTTCCGGGAAAATATTCACAACCTGGTATTATTTTTTCTATATTCTACGGACAAATTTAGAACTGAACTTTAAATTTTTTATGTCTTTGAGAAATTAAGAACTGAAATGGAAGCTTTTTTATTTTCATTGGTAAATTTCAGAATTGAGCTAACTTTTTTCTCTTTAAGAAAATTCAGAAGAGAACTTGAACATTTGCACTTCTTCGAGAAAGCTCAGAATTAAAGTGGAGCTCCATATCTTCATGAAGAATATTCACGATCAAGTATAAATTTTCCTATCTTCCATGAAACATTTGGAACAGAACTTCAAATTTTTTCATCTCTTTGAGAAAAGTCTGAACTGAATTTAAGAAAACTTAGAATTAAAGTGAAACTTTTTATCTTCATGGTAAATAATCATCTTCAATCATAGTATAACTTTTCCTATCTTCTACGGAAAAATTTAGAACTGAACTTTAAATTTTTTATGTCTCTTAGAAATTAAGAACTGAAATGGAAGATTTTTATTTTCTCTGGTGAAATTAGAATTGAAGTGTCTTCTTTGGTAAAATTCAGAAGAGAAATTGAACTTTTCTGTTTTCTATTAAAAATTTGGGACAGTATTTAAAATTTTTTCATCCTTTTGAGAAAATCTGAACCGAAGTGGAAAATTTTTATATTATTTGGAAAAATAGAATTGATTTATAACTAATTCCTTTTTCATTGAGAAAATTCAGAATCAAAGTTGAACTTTTCTTCACTTCATTGAGAAAATTTAAAATTGAACTAGAACTTTTTATCTTCCGGGAAAATATTCACAACTATGGTATTACTTTTTCTATCTTCCATCGAAAAATTTAGAATAGAACTTTAAATTTCTTTATATCTTTGTGAAATAAAGAGAACTGAAGTGGAAGATTTTTATTTTCTCTGGTGAAATTAGAATTGAAGTGTGTTCTTTGGTAAAATTCAGAAGAGAAATTGAACTTTTCTGTCTTCTATGAAAAAATTTGGAACAGTATTTTAAATTTTTTCATCCCTTTGAGAAAATCTGAACCGAAGTGGAAAATTTTTATATTATTTGGAAAAATAGAATTGATTAATAACTAATTTCTTTTTCATTGAGAAAATTCAGAAGAAAAGTTGAACTTTTATTCACTTCATTGAGAAATTTAAAATTGAACTAGAACTTTTTATCTTCCGGGAAAATATTCACAACTATGGTATTACTTTTTCTATCTTCCGCCGAAAAATTTAGAATAGAACTTTTAATTTCTTTATGTCTTTGTGAAATAAAGAACTGAAGTGGAAGATTTTTATTTTCTCTGTAGAAATTAGAATTGAACTGCGTTCTTTAGAATTGAATTTTAAAGTTCTTTATGTCTTGGTGAACTTAAAACTGGAGTGGAAGATTTGCATTTTCTCTGGAGAAATTAGAATTGAATTGTGTTCTTTGGCAAAATTCAGAAGAGAACTTTACTATCTTCTATGAAAAATTTGGAACATTATTTTAAATTTTTTCATCTCTGAGAAAAATCCGAACTGAAGTGGAAAAATTTTTATATTATTTGGAAAAAAATAGAATTGAACAATAACTTATTTCTTTTTTCATTGGGAAAATTTAGAATTAAAGTGGAACTTTTTATCTTCAAGGTAAGTATTCGCATCTAAGGTATAACTTTTTCTATCTTCTACGATAAAATTTAGAATGGAACTTTAATTTTAGTGTCTTTGGGGAAATATGATCTGAATTAGAAGCTTTTTATTTTCTCTGGTGAAATTAGAATTGAAGTGTGTTCTTTGGTAAAATTCAGAAGAGAACTTGAACTTTTCTATCTTCTATGAAAAACTTGGAACAGTATTTTAAATTTTTTCATCTCTTTGAGAAAGATCTGATTGAAGTGGAAATTTTTATATTATTTTGGAAAAAATAGAATTGATCATAACTTATTTCTTTTCATTGAGAAAATTCAGAATCGAAGTTGAACTTTTCTTCACTTCGTTGAGAAAATTTAAAATTGAACTAGAACTTTTTATCTTCCTGGAAAATATTCACAACTATGGTATAGCTTTTTCTATCTACTACGGAAAAATTTAGAACAGAAATTTAAATTTCTTTATGTCTTGGTGAACTTAAAACTGGAGTGGAAGATTTGCATTTCCTCTGGAGAAATTAGAATTGAATTGTGTCTTTGGTAAAATTCAGAAGTGAACTTGAACTTTTCTATGTTCTATGAAAAATTTGGAACATTATTTTAAATTTTTACATCTCTTTGACAAAAATCTGAACTGAAGTGGAAAATTGGTATCTTTGGTAGAAAACTTGCTAGTTCGAACAGAAAAAGTGTTATCACTGATGAAAAATATTATTTCTAAGAGAAATTTGTGTGTGTTCATTAAAAGTATGTTAGTTTTTAAGGTAAAATGTCGTTACTTTGATGAGAAGGTTTGTTAGTGTTAAGCAAAACTTGCTACTTCTGACAGAAAAGTTGTTATCACATTAAAAAAAAATGTTACTTCTAAGAAAAAATTTGGTATCTTTGGTAGAAAACTTGCTAGTTCGAACAGAAAAAGTTATATTACTGATGAAAAATATTATTTCTAAGAGAAATTTGTGTGTGTTCATTAAATGTAAGTTAGTATTAAGGTAAAATATTGTTACTTTGATGAGAAGGTTTGTTAGTGTCAAGCAAAACTTGCTAATTCTGACAGAAAAGTTGTTATCACAATGAAAAAAAATGTTACTTCTAAGAAAAAATTTGGTATCTTTGGTAGAAAACTTGCTAGTTCGAACAGAAAAAGTGTTATCACTGATGAAAAATATTATTTCTAAGAGAAATTTGTGTGTGTTCATTAAAGTATGTTAGTATTAAGATAAAATATTGTTACTTTGATGAGAAGGTTTGTTAGTGTTAAGCGGAACTTGCTAATTCTGACAGAAAAGTTGTTATCACAATAAAAAAATATTACTTCTAAGAAAAAATTTGGTAACTTTGGTAGAAAAACTTGCTAGTTTTGAACAGAAAAAGTGTTATCACTGATGAAACATATTATTTCTAAGAGAAATTTGTGTGTTTTCATTAAAAGTATGTTAGTATTAAGGTAAAATATTGTTAATTTGATGAGAAGGTTTGTTAGTGTTATGCAGAACTTGCTACTTCTGACAGAAAAGTTGTTATCACAATCAAAAAAATGTTACTTCTAAGAAAAAATTTGGTATCTTTGGTAGAAAACTTGCTAGTTCGAACAGAAAAGTGTTATCACTGATGAAAAATATTATTTCTAAGAGAAATTTGTGTGTGTTCATTAAAAGTATGTTAGTTTTAAGGTAAAATGTCGTTACTTTGATGAGAAGGTTTGTTAGTGTTAAGCAAAACTTGCTACTTCTGACAGAAAAGTTGTTATCACAATAAAAAAAAATGTTACTTCTAAGAAAAAATTCGGTATCTTTGGTAGAAAACTTGCTAGTTTCGAACAGAAAAAGTGTTATTACTGATGAAAAATATTATTTCTAAGAGAATTTGTGTGTGTTCATTAAATGTAAGTTAGTATTAAGGTAAAATATTGTTACTTTGATGAGAAGGTTTGTTAGTGTTAAGCAGAACTTGCTAATTCTGACAGAAAAGTTGTTATCACAATGAAAAAAAATGTTACTTCTAAGAAAAAATTTGGTATCTTTGGTAGAAAACTTGCTAGTTCGAACAGAAAAAGTGTTATCACTGATGAAAAATATTATTTCTAAGAGAAATTTGTGTGTGTTCATTAAAAGTACGTTAGTATTAAGATAAAATATTGTTACTTTGATGAGAAGGTTTGTTAGTGTTAAGCAGAACTTGCTAATTATGACAGAAAAGTTGTTATCACAATAAAAAAATATTACTTCTAAGAAAAATTTGGTAACTTTGGTAGAAAACTTGCTAGTTCGAACAGAAAGTGTTATCACTGATGAAAAATATTATTTCTAAGAGAAATTTGTGTGTGTTCTTTTAAAAGTAAGTTAGTTTTTAGGTAAAATGTCGTTACTTTGATGAGAAGGTTTGTTAGTGTTAAGCAAAACTTGCTTATTCTGACAGAAAAAGTTGTTATCACAATCAAAAAAATGTTACTTCTAAGAAAAAAATTGGTATCTTTTGGTAAAAACTTGCTAGTTCGAACAGAAAAAAGTGTTATCACTGATGAAAAAATATTATTTCTTAGAGAAATTTGTGTGTGTTCATTAAAAGTATGTTAGTATTAAGGTAAAATATTGTTACTTTGATGAGAAGGTTTGTTAGTGTTAAGCAGAACTTGCTACTTCTGACAGAAAAGTTGTTATCACAATCAAAAAATGTTACTTCTAAGAAAAAAATTTGGTATCTTTGGTAGAAAACTTGCTAGTTCGAACAGAAAAGTGTTATCACTGATGAAAAATATTATTTCTAAGAGAAATTTGTGTGTGTTCAGTAAAAGTATGTTAGTATTAAGGTAAAATGTCGTTACTTTGATGAGAAGCTTTGTTAGTGTTAAGCAGAACTTGCTACTTCTGACAGAAAAGTTTTTTACCACAGTCAAAAAATGTTACTTCTATGAGAAAATTTGGTATCTTTGGTAGAAAACTTGCTAGTTTCGAACAGAAAAAGTGTTATCACTGATGAAAAATATTACTTCTAAGAGAAAATTGTGTGTGTTCAGTAAACATTTGGTGGTATTAAAGAAGATTGTTGTTACTTTGATGCACACATTTAAATACATGTGATTTTATTAATAATATTTGATTCTTGTTCTGAAAAGATATAAAAAAGCCTTTTGAAAGTATTGCTTGGTGATGGGATATTCAAAAAGCCATAAAGTAGAGTTTGTGGGTGAAAAGGATGAGTACTTCAAGTTGTAAAATTGGTTTAGGACGGACATTACGTAAAGAACTTGTTCTGAAATAATATATAAAAAAGCCTTTTGAAAAGTATTGCTTGGCGTTGGGGCATTCAAAAAGCCTTAAAGTAAAGTTGTGTGGAAAACGATGAGTACTTCAATTTGTAAAGGGGATTTAAGAGGGACATTACGTAAAGAACTTGTTCTGAAAAGATATAATAAAGCCTTTTGAAATGTGGGGGCCCTTCTATGTGACAAGTGCACATAAAAAGTATTAAAAATGGGGGCTCGGGGGCCTTTGGGGGCCCAGGGGGGGTGTCTTTGGGGGCTCGGGGGCCTTGGGGGCTCGGGGGGGCCGTTTGGGGGTAGGGTTCTTTCGGGGCTGGGGTAGGGGGTTGGGGGCCCTTTGCGGCTGAGGTAGGGGGGTTGTTGGGGTAGGGGACCTCACAAGATTGTTCAAATGGAACTTGTGTATTATAACGACCACAGAGTTTTCACCCTCAAATCATCTTCTAAATCATCTTCTAAAATCATCTTCTAAAATGCCTCAAACGGTTTCGTTTAAATCATCTTCTAAAATGTCTCAAAACGGATTCGCCCAAATAATCCCCTAAAAGTAATTTCTGCGTGTTCCTTTTGTTTTGGCATCCCTGCGCTGTCACATTTGAAATTCCTAGGAATCCCTTTCCCGCGTTAATCTCTTCATCTCTAAGATGTTCCTAGCTACACTTTTAAGGTTTCGATAGAATATTAATTTATCCCTGTGACCTAAAGATCAAAGAAGCCGTATTTAAAAATAGAATTTCTATCTCTTTAGAATCTCGTATAATTCCTAGAAACAGGTGATGTCATTTCTAATTCCTGACACTAAAGATCAAAGAAGTCATATTTTAAAAATAGAATATTAATTTATCTCTGTGACCTAAAGACCATTTATCCCTCAGACCAATGCAAATCAATTTCTCGGAAATTCACTTCCCCCTCGAGTCCTGGATCAATACATTCCCCTCGATTATGCAAATCAATTTCTCGGAAATTCTCTCCCCTCGATTATGCAAATTAAGTTCTCAGAAATTTAGTTCCCTTCTTGGATCAATAACGTTGTCTATATGGTTAGGCACATGCGCACTCAATTGTAGATGGCAGCAGTGGTGTCGCGTGGGAGCTCATGATAGGTTACTACTCCCCTCTCAAAAAATCCTGGATCCGCCCCTGCGCAAAGAAGGGATAGGAGGATCCCACAGTGTTCTATCTGTGTGTTTTTATTCTACTGTAACCTTTATTTTGCCCCTCAAATTATCACTGCAATTGCTTAAGATCATCTAGACTAAAGACATGTACAGTTTAATTTGACAAATTATATATAATAATTAGGTCTTGATATTTATGTTATTGCTCTAGGGCGCCTTTTCGTTGATTGACGAGGCGTGGCACGAAACAAGCTCGAACTCCCCCGTGGCAACTCCAGAGCAAGGTAAATAGTCTTGTATTCGTCGTTAATTGAATTTAACTGTTGTTTCTTTGTGAAGGCTTTTTGAAACCGCTTAAGTTTATCTTTTCGCTCTGGTAAATTGGTAAATACGGTTGACGAAATTTGCCCGTCTATACAACTTGATATTCCCTTCTTTTGCATTTTTAACAGTGCTTTTTTGTGCATCTTTAACTGTGATATACCGTGCTTAACGCAGTCACTTCTCTGAGAATTTTAATTTTAGTCGACTTATTTAATTATAAATAAACTTTCTGAAGGTGTATAGGGTATTTACCTAAGAAGGGTACAGGGGCGGATCCAGTATTTTTTTAGGAGGGGGGGGGCAAAATAGGTTGATCCGATAAAAAAATTTTAGGACGCAAAATAGGTTTATCCGATAAACTTGCGTTAGAAGCAAGTTTAATTAACGCAAACCTGGGCTAATTAAGTAAATTACACTACTTTAGACTACACTAGGGGGGGGGGGAGTCGCTTGCCCCTTTCGCCCCCTTGATCCCCCACTGGAAGGGTACATACCCAGCAGCCATAAATCTAACATTTGTCATCAAATCTACTATTATTCTCGCCACCTGCAAAGAGGCTCGGTAGCCCCAGCCAATTCGTCTTATCGGTTTCTGGTCCCCTATTTTCGGAGGATAATTAAAGATTTCGAGTGTTTTGGATCTAATTTTCTGTGTTGATTAAAGTCCTTCTGTAGGCTGGAAAACCAGAAGGCCCAGTGTATGTTGTGGTTCTAGGCGAATACCCCCACGGAAAACACCCCCAGAAAATACCTCCCTGTGGAAAATAAACCCCCCGGACCCCCCCCCCCCCGCGCTAACCATCCGCAACAGACATAGCCACAATATATTCATTTTCAAACGGGGTCCCAATCTAGCCCATGTCTGCCGCTTCCATCATACAAGCCCAATTTTTTGGGTTCTATAAATTGTTTAGGTTCCAACCCATTTTTTCGGTTCTATAACATTGATCGCCGGCGCGATCAGTGTTGACCGCAAACATTAATGTTTTCATCAGTCTTTCTCAAATCACAGCTTAAATTTACAACAGATTCGAGCCTATTCAGGGGTTGAAAACTTCACAAGTCGCTGGCTGGAAACTGGTCTTCTTGTTATTCATCAAGAGAAGTAGAAATCTGGTAGAAACGAAATGGCTGTTGCGTTTCAGAACCCTTGCATAATAGTTGAAGTATCTATTAGCTATGTATTCTTAACATAAATAATTATAAAAATTAGTAGTTTTTTTTCATCGAGCATTACTGCGTGCAAAACTTCAATACCGTATCACAAAATTCGTCAGTTATCTGGGTAAAAACTTTGAATATAAGTTTGAACTTAGAAGCTTATTTTTTTCATAATACCCTTTGCCTATATCTGTTTTGTCACCTTAAAAAACAGTTGAAATGGGCGACTTTGATATTGATCGTTTTTGTTGTTTGCTCTTTTAGATTCCTAAAAAGCCTTCCTTGTATTAAAAACGGGTTTTAATAACAATTAAAAAAAATAATACATCAAGTATAACTCACGAAAATCTTGTAATTTTTAAATTATCATATGGATGGGACAAAGATGTTGTACGTAGTATTTTTGCTTGGCTTCTTCCTTCTTTAATTTACATGTGTTGATTCATATTTCAAAACATTATCCAACTGTCGAAATATACCATACATAAAACAATAAACAATATTTACAATACACAAAAGAACATACAATTCCAAGCAGAAATATATGTAAAACACAAAAACACATCAACCTGTCCTACCAATTTTTTTCCACTATCATTTATAATCACTTTGAATAGGATAACTTAAAATTTCATCTTAAAAGATAATCAAGTTCCCAATGACGAAATGGGGATGACCCACCTCAGTACTGGAAGTACTGAAAGCTTGGTCGAACTTAAATGAATTTATATAATGGACGATATCAGAAAATTGAACACTTTTCGGAGAGCATGCATAGCAATTCAACGTAATCTTGTATGATTCGAAAATGTTTCTCAATTATAATTAAACTAAAATGAAAACATTATGACGTTAGAAACTTTTAACTAAGACAGTGAACGTTTAGAAATTTTCCTTAGGGTATTCTCATTGAATTTCTTTTTTTAAGATCGTCGCAACGCGTGACGGGTAAGCTGATATACTAATGAAAGTCCAAATATTAGTATGTGTAAAAAAAAGGTATTTTTCAAAATAGTGTGGAGGGACAAAAAATCTAGGGGTCAACTGGTCGAAAAAAGTTCCTTCGGTCAAACTTGAAAGTCTTATTATAACTGCGGGATGTGGCTATAATTGTTATGAATAAAAATCAACTTATCCACTTTATGTGGACTGAGGCTGCTTTCAATAAGAAAATTCAAGATATTATTATTTGAATATAATTATTCTCTACCCCCCCCCCCACTCTGGACACCACCTTGATAGGATACCGTCTCTGCTTTAAATTAAAAAAAAACTTTTTGTCGTCCCTGCTTTCAATAAAAAAAAAATCAAAGTACTATCACTTAAATATAATAACTCCCTATGCCCCCCCCTCTGGATACCATCTTGATAGGATACCGTCTCTGCTTTAAAATTAAAAAAAAACTTTTTGGCATCCCTGCTTTCAATAAAAAATTCAATATATTATCATTTCATATAATACTTCCCTAACCCCCCCCCTGGATACCATGCACCTTGATAGGGTACCTCCTCTGCTTTAAATTAAAAAATAATTAACTTTTTGGCATCCCTGCTTTAAAAAATATATAAATTTGACATACTATCATTTAAATATAATATCTCCCTATCGCCCCCCCCCCCTCTGGATGCCACCTTGATAGAATACCGTCTCCACTTTAATTAAAAAAAAATAACTTTTTGGCATCCCTGCTTTCAATAAAAAAATATCAAGGTACTATCACTTAAATATAATAACTCCCTATGCCCCTCCCCCCTATGGATACCATCATCTTGATAGGATACCGTCTCTGCTTTAAATAAAAAAATTAAATAACTTATTGGCATCCCTGCTTTCAAAAAAAAAAAATTCGAGGTATTATCATTTAAATATGATAGCTCCCTACCCCCCCCCCTCTGGATACCACCTTGATAGGATGCCGTCTCTGCTTTAAATTGAAAAAATACTTTATTTAATAATTAACTAGGTCACTATATGGTTCAAACAAACACGCGAAATAACGTTAAACAGCTTAGTGTTCCTTGAAAAAAAAAAAAATTGAGGGCATGAGTAAAGGGGTACGAAGACAACAACAAAAAAGGCGAAATTATTCAGATATACCTCAAACTATTGGAAAACTGAGTCATAGATTCACCGTGGCATTCAATAAGATCCAAACAATCTAATTAAAAGGGAGCACACACAAAAGCAAAATTAGGCCAGTAGCCTATGAGAAATCGCAAAATACCCAAGACAATGAACAAGTCCCAATGGGGGGGCCCTGGGTCTATCAAAATATTTCAATGGTTTCCCAGGGAATTTGATAGTATTTTTTGGCATCCCTGCTTTCAATATAAAAAATGAGATATTATCATTTAAAAATGATAGCCCCCTATCCCCCCCCCGCACAGGCAATAATTTACAATTTTTTTTATGAATCATATTTTTTGGGGTAACTTCCGTTTCATCAATCTTTAATTCCCCAACCTTGTACATAGCTTAGTCTATAGCTAAATTTTGTCTCAATAGAAGTTTTTTTTTTTTTTGGGGGGGGGTAAAATATTTTCAGACAGAAGATTGTAGTATCTTTAATGTATCAGGTGTTCAACAAGTGAGTATTAAAAATTCAGAAAAATCTTATCTAAAAACAGCAAAAGAAAAAAAAATTCTGCAAACTTACAATTCAGCTGTAGAAACGATATTTCTGCTATCAATTTCAAAATCAAACTGTAGTGAATGTTGCGTTCTATAAATTTCTATTCAACTTGAAAATAAAATTCTTGACTACGAATGATGTAAGGAATTGCAAGTGGGAAGCTGGATTCGAAATGATTGAAACTCATTTCGTAAAGACGATACTTTTTTTGTCAACATATGAAGAACTGTGTATATTGCAGTATTTGCAATGCAATTATATATTGAATCTGTCTGGTTTTTATGCAAAGTAACAAGAGACGAAAATTAACGAACCAGAGAGTAGTGAAGAATTATGGTATGTAAAGTGATATTTGGCAGGGGAAAGTCACTGGTGATAAATCGCTAGGGGTGGTACCGTGATTGCGTGATTTTCGGAGATTCGGGGAACCAAATTTGTTTTTCGGGGTGACGCATAGATTTTCGGGGAAATACTTGAAAATTCGGGGATAGTGCCAGCCCTGCTTGATATCTAATCAGGAAAATCGAAATACTAAACCACACGAGAAGGAAAAGCTCCGACTTTGCGGTTGACGCAATAAAAAATTGCCGTAAAATTAATTTAAAGTCGACTGAACGCCGCCGCCTTTGCCGGCGGTGGGGCGCCGGTGGCGTTGTGACACTTCGGTGGCGTTCGACCGGGCCTCTTGTCGGCGGCGTTCGGTCGATCCCCCGGCGCGGCGCCAGTGTCTACTTATACTGTGCTTCTCTCCACCTAGTCTCTCTCCAATCGTCTTCCAAATAGTACCTATTCATTGACACAGCTCAGCCCTGCAATCTGAGCAAATTTCAATTTTTCAAGTTTTGGGTCATTTGCCTGGGACTCTTGGCAGGTGGGCGCCCCCAAAAATTGTCCCAAATTTCTGTCTCGCTCTAGCACTTGTTCACGGATGTCTAATGCCGTGAATGGTTAGACCGTTGCTCAGGCGTTAATCATGCGGTAAACAGATACCAACAATATTTTTTCAATTTCACTTGGAATCCCAATCTAGCCCATGTCCATCGCTTAGCATTTAAGCTTCTCTCTTCAGGATAGGCATGGGGAGTGCCCGTCGTCTCCAATCACTTTCTAAATAGTATCTATTCATTGCCTCAGCTCATTCCAGCATTCAGCTCTTTCCAAACTCATTTCGTAAAGACGATACTTTTTTTGTCAACATATGAAGAACTGTGTATATTGCAGTATTTGCAATGCAATTGTATATTGCATCTGTCTGGTTTTTATGCAAAGTAACAAGAGACGAAAATTAACGAACCAGAGAGTAGTGAAGAATTATGGTATGTAAAGTAATATTTGGCAGGGAAAGTCACTGGTGATAAATCGCTAGGGGTGGCACCGTGATTGCGTGATTTTCGGAGATTCGGGGAACCAAATTTTTTTTTTGGGGTGACGCATAGGTTTTCGGGGAAATACTCGAAAATTTGGGATAGTGCAAGCCCTGCTTGATATCTAATCAGGAAAATCGAAATACTAAACCACACGAGAAGGAAAAGCTCCGACTTTGCGGTTGACGCAATAAAAAATTGCCGCAAAATTAATTTAAAGTCGACCGAACGCCGCCGCCTTTGCCGGCGGTGGCGCGCCGGTGGCGTTTTTGACACTTCGGTGGCGTTCGACCGGGCCTCTTGTCGGCGGCGTTCGGTCGATCCCCCGGCACGGCGCCAGTGTCTGCTTATACTGTGCTTCTCTCCACCTAGTCTCTCTCCAATCATCTTCCAAATAGTACCTATTCATTGACACAGCTCAGCCCTGCAATCTGAGCAAATTTCAATTTTTCAAGTTTTGGGTCACTTGCCTGGGCTCTTGGCAGGTGGGCGCCCCCAAAAATTGTCCCAAATTTCTGTCTCGCTCTAGCACTTGTTCACGGATGTCTAATGCCGTGAATGGTTAGACCGTTGCTCAGGCGTTAATCATGCGGTAAACACATACCAACAATATTTTTTCAATTTCACTTGGAATCCCAATCTAGCCCATGTCCATCGCTTAGCATTTAAGCTTCTCTCTTCAGGATAGGCATGGGGAGTGCCCGTCGTCTCCAATCACTTTCTAAATAGTATCTATTCATTGCCTCAGCTCATTCCAGCATTCTGAGCAAATTTCATTTTTCACTATTTTCAATGCATAGTGACAGTAGTAACCAAGGTACTATTTTGCTGGGACATATAGCAATTTCTATGTTATTTGCTGGGACATATAGCAATTTCTATGCTATTTACGTACCGCCATAGCAATTTCTATGTTATTTACGTACCGCCATAGCAATTTCTATGTTATTTGCGTACCGCCCTAGCAATTTCTATGTTATTTGCGTACCGCCCTAGCAATTTCTATGTTATTCTATAGAAGCTCTTCACCTTTTCAAAGAGATTCAGAGCTCCCTCACATGACCTTCTGGATTTGCTCGGAGGTATAGCAATTTCTATGTTATTCTGGACCTTGTATACACCTTTGCCAAGAGGAACGAGTATAACTTGATTGGTGATTGGGATTTGAATAAAAGGAATAGTTTTTCTTTACAATTCATATTAGTAAGAGAATTGAATTCAAAGAGAATAGTTTATTTGCGAGGATATTAGTAGAGGAAAAAATGAGTAGTGCATTTACATTATTGGAGATTAATGATGGAGCTGACAACAGCAGCAGTGATGCACGAGTACCTAATGTGGCTGTGGAAATAACCGCTGGTTGTAGACTATGTCTTGAATGGGACACTATGTATGCTAGATACGTGATATCATTAATCAAATTTAAGCAGGAGGAGCACTATGTTTTGCTGGAAAAGTGAATATTCTCTCCACATAAATAAACTTCGGTCAGCATTAGATGTCCTATCGAAATATATTGATGAGAACAAATGCATCAGTGAATATTATTATTGTAATTATGATCAATAAAACTGTTTCTAAATCAATGGTATTTTTTTTTCTTTCTATAGTAGACTAGCATATCTTTTTAGAGTACAAAAAGAAATTCTGGTTAGTCTGAAGTTGGTTGTGAGAGAGTTAGGACTCTAAAAAATGGATAGATTCGAGAAAGATCGAATCATGAGGAATCTAGTTCTTATGGAAAAACGTTTAGTTCTAGACGATGATTTTCTAGAGTTGTCTATTCAAAGGAAGATATTTTCTTGGGGAATGCTTGTCGATATAATGAAAACTGATTCTCCATCATTAGACTATTGTATGAAGCTTCTACATTGTGGTCCAAATGCATTTACACAATTTATTGATATATTGATCACGACACGACAAAATGATATTGTGGATATGCTTTTAAACATTAGTTTAGAAATTTAGGACTTTTTTTTTTCCATGAGAAAGATGGTGCTCAAGGATGATTTACTCCTCTCTCTCTCTATCTCAGACAATTTTTGTTGTTGCTAGCTCAGTTTCATTGTGGCAGTGAGAGTGTCAACACATGACAAAATGTTCCATACATGTCCACTATGTATGTACTCACTGGGCAGCTGGTCGTCATGTGAGAATTGCACAATGATTAATGAGTATGATGAAAAGTGTAGATTATGCAACCCGTGTAAATTGCATAGAGGATATGCTGTGCAAATTAAAGGTTGTAATTCCTGTCTTGAAGAGGTGTGTGACTCTCATCCTAGAGGTTACCTATGCTCCAATTGTCATTATGATAAATGTAAGCAGTGGGAGAGTACATATCCCGGTATGATTGGAAAGAATCCTACCGTGATTTTAGTTTATTGCTACGAGATTGGTATCGTCGTGGTTTTAGATTGTTCTGGGAGGAGGAACCAGGTCAACGATTCAACTGTTGGAACAACAAGAGAATATGGTTTCTACGTCATTGTTGTGAAGACAATGGGTGTTTTGATTATAAACCCACTGATTTTTATTGGCTGTGACGGAATGTGATTCGACACTTGAGGACACAGTTTATGAAATTGCTTCAAATACGCAAATTGAAACATGTGAATTCTATAGAATGAATGAGAATAGTATCATTGACTATACAAAGAGATATGACAAGAGTGAAGTCACTCTCTACTGTAGAAAATGTGACCCTGACATTGCAGTACATCAGGATCAGTACACTGTGAATTCAGATAATCTACCTGCACTAGTTGTTGTCGACAAATACCTAGTAGTGGATGAAATCTAAAGAGTAGAAAAGTCGTTTTATCATGTATATATAAATTTTTTTTTTATTAATAAACAATTTCACATACATCTTTAGATGGACCTTTGAGGACTGGGGGCTTCCTTCGGGGTTGGGGTGGGGTATGAGGACCCTTCAGGGTTGGGGTGGGGTATGAGGACCCTTTGGGGTTGGGGTAGAGGACCTCACAACACTGTTCAAATGGAACTTGTGTAGTATAACGACCACAGAGAGTTTCACCCTCAAATCCTCTTCTAAAATCATCTTTTAAAATCATCTTTTAAAATGTCTCTAACTGTTCTCGCCGAAATAATTCCCTAAAATGTCTAAAACGGTTTCGCTCAAATAACCCCTAATCGGAACTTCAGTGTGTTCCTTTTGTTTTGGCATCTCCGCGCTGTCACATTTGAAATTACTAAGAAACCTGATTCCCGTGTTAATCTATTCATCGCTAAGATGTTTCTTGGAGGATTGTTTCCATGGCAATGTTTATTAATATGTTTTGGAGTTCGACCAGTAGAATTGTTTCCGAGGCAAAGACATTAATGACTTGGGATCTATTCCTGGAGAATCGTTTCTAGGCGAAATTTTTTTTGTTGTTTTGGACATGTACATGCTCGAGGCGAATGTCATGGTGTCCAGAAATAGGAAACAGCATTTGTTGTTGTTTTGGGCAAGTGCATGCTCGAGGTGACCTTACTTGTCTACCCATGAAAAGATCAAATGCCGCTTATGTTTATATTTGCAAAAACGTTCTCTGGAGCACTCGTACCTCGGTCCGGGTTTTGATAATGGGTGAGATAGGGAATTATCATACTGCTAATTCTATAAACTGTGGTGGTAATGAACTGTAAGTAAGGAGCGACCCGACTCAATGGTAACCGAAACTCTAGAAAACGAGTTCAGGATACCAACAGATACATCAAAAGAATCAGATTTCAATGCTGAATTCAAATATATAACTTTCATCAAGTTTACTCCTACCCATCAAAAGTTAAGCGCCTGAGAAAATGTGGCTGATTTTCGAAAAATGGGGGAAGATCTTTCCACGAAGGAAGTTTTCATGGGGGAAGAGACATTGCTATGAAGGGGGCGCCGGATTTCCCTGCATTATATAAAAAAAATCATAAATTATATATAAAAAAACAAGTTTTCCAACTGAAAATAAGGAGTAACATCAAAACTTAAAACGAACAGAAAATATTACGTTTATGATTGGGTTCAACCCCTAGTCAATACCTTGCTCTTTAAGCCAAAGATTTTTTAGTACTTTCATAAGAGCTATTTATTCTAAATAACGACCTTTGTGATTAAGGGGTCATTTTTAAAGAATTGTAACAAATTTCGAACTTTAGCTTAAAGAGAGAGGTATTGACTAGGCGGCGAGACCCCTAATATGTGTATTAAAAATATATGAATATAGAAGTTCATTACGTAAGTTAAGTCGTAAGTTACGTATATTTATTACTAACAAAAACAATAGTAAATAAAATTAAGCAACTTTGTTGTTAAACAACTCTATTGTTAAAATTAAACAACACTGTGCCAACATCGTTCTTTACTTAGGCAGCGCTATCGCGCTGCCTATGATAAAAAAAAATTAAAAAAAAGAAATAGATCTTTAGTTCTTTGTCTTAAAAAAAAAAGATTAAATTTAGTCACACTTAAGAAAGTAGCTCCAAGCGAGTAGCCTCGCCACAAAAGGTTAATTGAGCGGACAGGTTTGTATATCGACATACTTGCGGAAAATTTTGCTTGCTCAACAGAAATGTGACTTTAGGCTTAGGGATTTGTTTTGTCCCTGAATAAAAAGCCACTCTTTACTGAGAATGGATGGAAATTTTCATTAAAAGATCATTTCTTGTGTAGGTGTGATAAATGGAATTACCAGCTATGTTTGTTTTCATTCCAAAAATTTCCTACATTCTCCTACAGAACTGTTTTCATTTGTCTTTTTTCCTCTTTGGCTGCACAATCTTACGTATGGAGAGATTATTACGTGGAATTGTCAAATAAATAATTTGATTAAGTAAGTATAACAATAAGTAGTCCATCTTTTAATATTCAACATTGAGTGGTTCCAGAACCACATGTCTACACTTCTCCAACCACTTACTGGCAAGGGTTTGGGGTCAGGGGCATAATTTGCTATGGGGCAGAGGGGACAACTTCCCCTCCAGACCTCGGTTTTTCTCCAGACTTCAGTTTGGCCCATCCCCCCCACCCCTCCGAGCTGAAATTTAGTTTCTCCAAAAATGTTGTCAAAAGTAAGATATAGAAGGAAAATTTAAGTTTGAACAATTATTCGCTATTATTTCAGCACAGGTTTGATTTAGTCTAGTAGCCCTTTACTTTTAGTTGAAAAATGTCCTCTTGAGGGTTGTGAAAAAAAGTTTCTGTCACTCTAATAAGTCTATCGCTAGACATAACTTTACAGAAAATTTAGTTTCTTCTAGTTTCAAGGTCTAAGTACAGATTCTAAGTAGGTTTTAACTGCACTGCTTGTTTGGTGGGGGATGAATGACCAAAAATGCCGGATGGACCTTTATTTGACTGGGTCAGATTTTGATTCTGAAGCTATTTGTAATAGTCCGTTGTTCTATTCAATTTCATGAGCCAAACTCTGTACTTCTTAAAATATTGTAGTTTTTTATATTCTTTTTCGTTTGCCATTTATTGTTGTGGTATAAAAAAAATTTGGATTGTTGTTCAATTAATTATAAGTTCATTAAAAATTAAGTAATTAGTTACTACTTATAATAATTTGCAAGTTCCAAATGATGTTAGTAAAGAGATATTTGAAAAAAAAATTTGTCCAACTATAAGTTATATTATTGTTTTCGCGTCGTAGTTGGGTTGTGCTCTGAAGAATATTCGGGATAAAAAGAATTTTTTACATTTTCTAGCTTCCATCAATTTTAGTATATGAAAAAAACTTGAAACAGTGATTTTGCGATAAGCCTTCAGCTACAATTTACACCAAAAGGACAAGATACTTATCAAAAGCATGAAAAATTAAAAATGTAAAATGTATATTTCAAAGAAATAATAGCCTTCTTAATAATTTAACATCGATAAAACGTGGAAAGTGGTTTTCTTTAGTATTGTTTGTGAAGATTAAAAGATGATGACTGACAAAAAAACATTTTTGAAACTAAAGAAAACTTTAAAATTAATAAATTGTCAAATGATGTCAAAATGTAATTTTTTCCTGAAATTGAAACCTCTTAGTTTAACTCAGTTATTGGACCTTTCATCTATGTCGAACAAAAAAAAATAACTAGTTGAAGTTGTGTTTAAATTCCTCATCAATATAAAATCAAAAAGCACGAAAATTAAAAATCATGAATATCAGTCATTGAAGGAATAAACATTAATAAAGTTAATGGAAATAATGGTTTAATCTTTATTTGAGGAAGAAAACAGTCCTGCATTTTTGGTTAGAATTTGATGAACCTTCATATACATAGAGGAATTTGTTCTTTCCCCCTTCGCTACATGGAATTTTACACGTATATATGAGATAATACAAAGAGTTTTTGTGTGAATACGGATATATGCCACAAATATATATTCAAATGATCAGGCTCTCTCCATTCCAAATTAGATATATATCCGTCAAGTGGGGCCTTATTTTCATGAGGACATTATAGTTATGAATCTCAGTGTGCCATATCTAACAGTATCCCCCCCTCCTTAACTATGAAAAATATTTGCTATGTGGAAAGAGATCAAAATAAAAAATTGTTTAAAATCATTTTACACAAAACTGTTTGGAGTTCTTATGCAGATTTTCACTTTGTTGACGCTATCATATCCTATTACTGTATTTAGTTGCCCTAAGAGAGATAAATTCATTCAAATCTAATAGTGTCGTTATTTTTGGTTCATCTAGTACTACTACTACTAACACTACTACAACTCACCACTGTACCAGAACTCTAGTTTTGTAAGAAAATTATGGTAAATACATTTTATTGGTTCGAAAATAAACTATTCCCGTAAAATCTGAACTAATATAGGTTTTCCGCAGGAAACTATAGTTTTTGATCATAGTGTTATCAATCTTTTAGGATGTGTGGCATGTGTGGGGGCTTTACTATCGAGGAGGAGGAAGAGCTTCTAGCTACGTGTAATGGAAAATGACACCATCGAGATTACACCTGAGGAGGAGGAAGAGCTCCTCCTCTGTACATGTAGATCAGAGGATCTCTTGAGGAATGGGTCTTCGGATCGACTACCGAACCCGAGATTTCAAGTGCGAGAGGATTTATTTGCGGAGGTGTCACAATCTGAGGAGATACCCTCTCTCATAAATATCATGCTAGTGGAGGAGGACGAGGTTCAAATAATTGAACCTCCTGAGATAGAATACATTAAAACAGTGGTAAATATCACAGTAGAATAAATATTTGAAGATTGTTTTTTGTTAATTTGTTTATTGATAAAATGCATATATATACAATAATGTCTTTAAATCTTCACTTTAGATTTCTTCTTCTTCGGTGTATAGGCATCTGACGTGAACCACTAATGCTGGTAAATCATTTGGATTCACTCTAGACTGACCCTGATTCGTTAGCCTAACCTAATCAGAAAAGAAAGGGAACATTTCGATTTCGAAACAATTTTATTGAATAATTACTACAACAACAACAATAATATGCATTGTACAATTAGTGATAGAGTTTATTGTCTTCGATATGTTTCACCAATGCACTTAAAGCACATTGAAGTCTATTCACGTGTGCGATATTAACTTTTGCAGCGAAACATAATTGATCCTTCATTTTAAATTTGCTCAAGGATATCAACATATCTTGCATATACTTCATCCCATTCCAGACAAAGCCGTGATCCTCTCGTGATTTCCACCGCAATGTTTGGTGGTTCTCTTGTATTTTTGGTGCTCTTGTATTATTACCATCAACTCCACTATCAACTTCTAAGAGGGTAAACATTCCACTCATCATCAGCACAAATATATATATCCAAATGAGTAAAGTCAAACTGTTCTTCTCACTCCTTTGAATTCTATTCACAGACTAATAAAACTATAGCAAAAATCCTTTCCTCATATTCCCTTCCGCCGCTAATATGTAACCAGCCCTCTGATTGGCTGAGAAGGGGGATGTAACCGACTCGTTGATTGGCTGAGAAGGAAACACGTGATCTAACTGTTTCCTATTCCTGGAAACTCTTAACATTCGCCTCAAGCATGCCCAAAACAACAAAAAAATGCTGTTTCCTATTTCTGGACACCATGACATTCGCCTCGAGCATGTACATGTCCAAAACAACAACAAATGCTGTTTTCTATTTCTGGAAACTCATAACATTCGCTGAGAGTGTGCACTTACAACAACAACAACAAATAAATCGACCTTGATATTTGCTGAGAGCGTGCACTTACAACAACAACAACATCGACCTTGGAAATTTAGGTCATTGACACACTTTGATTACGCAATCAATTCTCAGAAATCCATCTCCCCTAGGGACTCTATGCCCATATTAGGACCATAAACCACGTGGTCCTGTTCGGAGTTATAGGGTCATTTCTACTGATTCCCCCACACACATTTGTTTCAACTCCAAGTTTTTCAACCAGAGTGTTTTTTTTCGAGCTGACACCTGTTTTTAGGCAGCCAATCAGAGACAACGGAGATATTTACTCCTCTCTCTCTCTCTCAATTTTTTTGTTGTTGCTAGCTCAGTTTCATTGTGGCAGTGAGAGTGTCAACACATGAAAAAATGTTCCATACATGTCCCCTATGTATGTACACACTGGGCAGCTGGTCGTCATGTGAGAATTGCACAATGATTGACGAGTATGATGAAAAGTGTAGATTATGCAACCCATGTAAATTGCATAAAGGATATGCTCTACAAATTAAAGGTTGTAATTCCTGTCATGAAGAGGTGTGTGAATCTCATCCTAGAGGTCACCTATGTTCCAATTGCCATTATGATAAATGTAATCAGTGGGAGAATACATATCCCGGTATGATTGGAAAGAATCCTAAGCGTGATTTTAGTTTATTGCTAAGAGATTGGTATCGTCGTGGTTTTAGATTGTTCTGGGAGGAGGAAACGGGTCAACGATTCAACTGCTGGAACAACAAAGAATTTGGTTTCTACGTCATCGTTGTGAAGACAATGACTACTATGATTATAAGCCCACTGATTTTTATTTGGCTATGACGGAATGTGATTCGCCGCTTGAGGACACTATTTGTGACATTACTTCAAATAAACAAATTGAAACATGTGAATTCTATAGAATGAATGAGAATAGTATCATTGACTATACAAAGAGATATGACAAGAGTGAAGTTACACTCTATTGTAGAAAATGTGACCCTGACATTGCACTACATCAGGATCAGTACACTGTGAATTCAGATAATCTACCTGCACTAGTTGTTGTCGACAAATACCTATACCTAGTAGAAGATGAAATCTAAAGAGTAGAAAAGTCATTTTATCATGTATATAAATTTTTATTAATAAACAATTTCACATACATTTTTAGAACATTTTATTCGTAGGGCACTAAAATCAATATTAAATACGCTTGTAAGTATATTTTCCACTAGAAAATCGTTCAATCGAGGTAAGTCAACGTAGATGTCGAGAAACTGCTTGTAGGCGTAGCCACGACATCTGAACATGAAAAAGAGTAGTGCATGAAAGCCACATGTCTTAGTCGTTAAAATCCTGTACTCTTCGTTGATTTTGAATAATGGTTTTCCCACTGCTTTCAATAAAGTTGCTGATGTATGGTGTGTAGAATTTATACGATAGACCAAGAGGATCAAAAAATTCAATATTCTTCGCTGTTTGAAAGATGCATAGCCAATGGCCGGTCTTCAAAGTCGATGGACTGCTATTAACAATGATTAGGGTATTGTTAACACTTGGAATTTTTTTCAATGAAGTCCGAAGGTATGCAATAGGACTTGTACTGGGACATGTATGGATCCATACTAAATACGTTGATTATTTGGTTTGTGTTCATGGTGCTAGGTCTAGTAGAACACTGCCGTCTGGTGTGATTTCCCAATAGGTTTCAAATTGACTCAGTGATATTAGCGTGATACTCTCAGTCAAAGCATCGGCAAATGTACACTCTAAACGTACATTCCCTGTTCGTACTATGCTCATATCCTGAGTCCCCGACAAGTCCAAAACAATTACCCCATGATTTTTTGAAAACATTGAATCGGTTATTCCATTTTTCAAATAGTTGAGAGTCATGATATAGGGATTGCATGGTCAACTCGTACAGAGTTCTATAGGATTTTTTGTCAAATGATAGAGTGTACAGTGGAATACCATTTACTTTGCACACAAGGCTAGATAGACCGAAAAAATTAAAATCATGGGGGATTCAGTCCAGGATCCAACAGCACTGCCACTCTTCACAAAGGCCAAAGCCAATTTTGATGGGATTTCTCCATTGATAAATGATGAATCGCTATAGCTACGAGAGAACCGGTGGCAATGTGACGTTGATTGGTGATCGTATGGGGGACAAGAAGTTTACTGTTGTTGCCATTGGCTCTTAGCTTTTCCACTGCCAATGCAACAGAGCTCATAACTTGTTGTTTTCGGACGTGGAGAATTGCCGATGTGATAATGACATTTGCATCGGGTGCTGCAGGAAGTGTTTTTTTTTCAAAATGAAATTCGATGGGGCCAGCTGTAACTTTATGTCAATCTTGACATTGGGGGGTAGCCATTGGGATATATTGAATATCTCATGATTTAATTTTCCAACCAGATGATACTCTTGGGTCACTGCAGTAGTCAACTCACCGTCAGTATCAACACCTGATTGATATTCATAGCCCAATGATTGTCCTCTCAACTCCTTGTATGCCTTTGGTGTTATCATCATAAATTGTATGTAGCTTGCATAGTTTGATAAACTATTGCTAGTGCTCACCAATGTTCCATTAATAAATACATTAATTTGTTTGAATAGGTTGTGTAGAATACAGTTTTCGTAGGAGAGACCATCGGCAGCATTTGGAGTTGTATTATCTGACTTTTTCTTCACCGCAACATTTAAATCAATAAATGTTGATGACAAATCAATGAAATAGTCTTCATTGGAAATATATTTTGAAAGTGTATATTTTCCGAGAGGGGTTGTTGGGGATGAAATTGTTTCATAGTAGCCATACTTGACACTGACATCAACATTTTCAGCATTGAATAGATTCAATGAGGAACTAATTGATGGATAGGATTCCTTGTGGGGGAGATAAGTCATCTTAAGAGAAGAATCCTTCTTTGATCTAACAATCTTTTTTTTCTTTTCTTTTTCTTCTGCTTATTGGTCTTCCTTGTTTTCTTCCTCAAAGTCCTTGTTGATGTCCTTCGCTTCCCGCCTGGGTGGAGACTGATGAGTGAATGACGTGCACGCATCCTTTTCAATCCCTCCCGATTTCGTCGAGATTTTAATTGCTCACCAACGGCTCTTGCTGAAGATCTAATATTTTCCTTAACACTCTCCTTGAAATTCTTGCCCGACCCCCAGTCCTGTAGTGTGGAGGCAGCAAAATTTGATGCAGCAGGTACAAGATATTTTCTGGTAAGGGATAGTGCAGAACGAAATAGCCTAGCAAACCAGCTACCAAGACCATAGCCAGACATTGTAGTACGACCCTTGTAGTAGTTCAATCCATTGCCTATTTGACGTGGACTCAAAGCACCAACATAGCAATCGATATCGGGGCAGACAAGTGGAATTCTTCTATTGTTCATTTTAGGTGATTGTGCTGTCGCTGACAATGGGTCGAAAATGACATGTAATCACTGCTAAGCCTTTTGAAATTGCTAGAGGATCACCTAATTCAGTTCTTAGTGTTAACTGACAGAGTTCCAAATAGGAAGTGTTTACGGGAACATACTGAAGATGCTTTATATTGTAGTGGTGAATATCTTCTTGATTGGTTTTTCGTTCAAGAACTCGTAGGAGGGGAATATTTGAATTACTGACTCTCGATGTTTCCACAATGAAGCGTATAGAGAAATATACAAGTGTCCGTGGAGAAGGCAGGTGGGTAGTCAGCAAAATGAAATTAGTGTTTCCGGCACTTTTACCTTTGATTATATTGAGCTTAAAGCCAAGAACATCCTTTAGGTTATCATTGAGAATAACCTTTTCATTGGTAATAGGTGAACTAATGTAGATCTTGCCCTCCTCCTTTGAATAGTTGAAATGAAAAGCTCCTTTTTTACGAGCGGAAATTCTTTTATTGATAGTACGACATAAATCATTCATACAGGTGAGCTCCTCGTAGGGTAATACAACATATGGATATTCAAATGAATTGATCTTTTCAATTTTTTCTCGATCGTTAACGAGTGGCCAATCATCATGTTGATCGCTAATGAGTGGCCAATCATGGGGTCTAATTTTTATTTCATATTCACGATCCTTTCTCAGGATGTCGTAGGTATTTTTGAGAATACAGTCGACAAGAGCCACTTCATACGCACCGTCAAATTTGATGGCGGGGAGGAGTTTTGTCCAAAAATCACTTGTTCTATTCAAGTCGTTGTAGAGAGGATCGGAAACATTGGACATAAAAGTTACATAGAAATCATTGGGCATTGTCAATATCTTCAACACCGATCCAAGAATCAAAATCAGAGTTGTATCCTAGCCACCGAACAAGTAACTGTTTCTTACCCCTGCAAGTACGTGTCTTTAATATCTTTTCAATTTGATAGATTTCACTATTATTATTTTTAACTTTTTGTAGTTCATAGTCATAAAAGCCGCCGAGAATCTCTTCATCTTTGGTATCGCGCAAACGATAAGTTATGGGTTTAGTGTCTAGGATTTTTGTCACTTTAAAAAGTTCTGTGGACCACAGGTAATTCCCCTTTTCAAAAACATTAGTTGTCCTATTAATTCGAACAGTATCACCAACATTGAATTTATTTTTCTTCTTGACAATCGTTTCATTGGAATATTGTTTAAGAAAGGTGTCAATTGTATCATGATCAGAATGATGAACTTCCGTTGGCGTAGAGTTGGACAACGATCGATGAGGTCGTTGATTATAAATCAACATGATTTTATCTAAATCATGAATAAAAGCCAGTCTGTTTTTCAATGTACAATATCTTGAAATTAAAAGTCGAATAGTTTTTCTTATCAATCGTTCGGCCAATGCAGCCTTTATAGGACTATGACTATGATACAGCAGTGTACTATATTTCACTAGTACTTTTGCAATATGGGGATTAACAAATTCACTACCACGTCCGTTTGAATTTTTTATATGAATCCTGTTCGAGAATACTTTCAATGGCCCGAGCAACTTCAATGCCTCTCTTTGATCGCAATGGAATTGCATATGCATAGCGACTAAAAACACTGATTGCAAGAAGAATGTACTTGTACGGTGTATTGTGACGTCGTTGAACCTCATCTAGAGTCAGGAGATCTGCTTGCATTATATGCAATGGGAAAAAGGCTTTAGTTTTTCGATATTGATTAGCACGAAGTCTATGATTTCTATGCAGAGTGTAACTTGATTCATTTTGTAGATAGTCTTGTACACTTTTAGTGTGAACACCAGTGACCTTGAAAAGAGTGGTGGGTGAACTTAAACTCCCCACTTCACCAATATTTTCATAAGCACGTTTCAGAACTTCAACCATTTTGAACGTAAACACGTTGTGTAACGCCCGCTACCCTTTTGTATACTGGCGGTTGGTGATGGTGATGGTGGTGGTGACGTTGACTTGATACGTCTTCGCTTTTGTCTAGCTATCAGTGGTGTGCTAGTATTTTCCAAAATTGATTTAAAATCTTCTTCTTCTCCATATTTTAATGGTGGTGTTGACAATGATGCATGTTCATTTAATTTTTTTTAGAATTTGTCTATTGCTAATAAGACTTTTGGGGAAGTTTAATGTATTTAGAAAGTTGTATAGATGAGCGTCAAATGATAATAGTCCTTTACGATTTGTAACCATATCATAGATTAAATCAAGTATATTATAGCTCTTGCCCTGAATTATAATCCCTTTCCCCTTGCTCTCAACTTGAATATGATCTTGACCACTTTCCATGAGATAGGCTAGGAGTCGTTTACTTTGTTCACGATATGAGTGGGGCATTATATTTCCAATTTTCATACAATTGAATCCAATTCTTCCTTCTTTAATTGTGTCCCAGCAGCAGACTCTTGAGGAGATGATTCTTTTTTGTGATCAATAGCAGCAGCAGCAGCAGTGGCCTTCACACGATAGGGCTTATGTTTGTCCACTCGGCGAAGTGCATCTTGAAGTAAAAGCAGTTTTTTATCATCCTCAATATTCTTGTTGTCAAGGAATTTACTCAGATTGTTCTCAAAGTGTTCCACGGGTGAGAGGGCGAGTTCTATTGGAGTCAATTTATAGGGTTTTGCCATTCTCTAGAGAAAACTGTTTACAAGTCCTGCAATTATTGGCAGTAAAAGCGTGAAAAAGATACCGCCCGCCTGAAGAAGTCGTTTTTTTTAAATTCTTTCCTTTGTTTTTAGAGGCCAATGTACGTACAATGGAACGATGTTGCTTTGCCTGTTGCTTAACTACTTCTGGCAGTTGAACATTACCCTCGATCAAATTTAAACAAAGTTCAGATATTAGATTAATGAAATCATTGTCAATACCATGTTTGAGTATGGCTTTCCTAAGTGGAGGTTTTGAAGTGCTTAGAACTGAAAAACATATGTCTATTTTCATGTAGTTTCTTCAGTGTCATGATACCGACTAATAGGTCTTTTTAGTGTTTCACAGGGAGATATACTGTAATTTTCATTGTCAAAAATATCTGTGACTACACGCAGATCCTCGGGTGTATTTTGATTAAGATCTAATAGGATATAGCCGTGGGGTTTATTAGTTGCCTGCTTGTATGCTGAGAGCAGAAATTTGGGGGCACCTGGATAGATTTGTTTATTGAGGGTTATTAGCGAGCTAGAATCACGAACAACTCTGTAGATGATATAGTAGGTGCAGTTCAATGCAAGTGTTCGCATACATTTGCTCTGATGAAAGAGATTGTGTAGAACCAGAGTAACGGAAATCTATCCAGGTGCCCCCAAATTTCTGTTCTCAGCATACAATCAGGCAACTAATAAACCCCACGGCTATATCCTATTAGATTTAATCAAAATACACCCGAGGATCTGCGTGTAGTCACAGATATTTTTGACAATGAAATTACAGTATATCTCCCTGTGAACACTAAAAAGACCTATTAGTCGGTATCATGACAATGAAAAAACTACATGAAAATAGACATCTTAGGAAAGCCATACTCAAACATGGTATTGACAATGATTTGCCGGAAACACTAATTTCATTTTGCTGACTACCCACCTGCCTTCTCCACGGACACTTGTATATTTCTCTACGCTTCATTTGTGGAAACATCGAGAGTCGGTAATTCAAATGTTCCCCTCCTACGAGTTCTTGAACGAAAAAACCAATCAAGAACATATTCACCACTACAATATAAAGCATCTTCAGTATGTTCCCGTAAAACACTTCCTATTTGGAACTCTGTCAGTTAACACTAAGAACTGAATTAGGTGATCCTCTAGCAATTTCAAAAGGCTTAGCAGTGACTACATGTCATTTTCGACCCATTGTCGACGACAGCACAATCACCTAAAATGAACAATAGAAGAATTCCATTTGTCTGCCCCGATATCGATTGCTATGTTGGTGCTTTGAGTCCACGTCAAATAGGCAATGGATTGGACTACTACAAGGGTCGTACTACAATGTCTGGCTATGGTCTTGGTAGCTGGTTTGCTAGGCTATTTCGTTCTGCACTACCCCTTGCCAGAAAATATCTTGTACCTGCTGCATCAAATTTTGCTGCCTCCACACTACAGGACTGGGGGTCGGGCAAGAATTTCAAGGAGAGTGTTAAGGAAAATATTAGATCTTCAGCAAGAGCCATTGGTGAGCAATTAAAATCTCGACAAAATGGGGAGGGATTGAAAGGGATGCGTGCACGTCATTCACTCATCAGTCTCAACCCAGGCGGGAAGCGAAGGACATCAACAAGGACTTTGAGGAAGAAAACAAGGAAGACCAATAAGCAGAAGAAGAAGAAGAAGAAAAAGATTGTTAGATCAAAGAAGGATTTCTTCTCTTAAGATGACTTATCTCCCCCACAAGGAATCATATCCATCAATTAGTTCCTCATTGAATCTATTCAATGCTGAAAATGTTGATGTCAGTGTCAAGTATGGCTACTATGAACAATTTCATCCCCAACAACCCCTCTCGGAAAATATACACTTTCAAATATTTTCCAATGAAGACTATTTCATTGATTTGTCATCAACATTTATTGATTTAAATGTTGCGGTGAAGAAAAAGTCAGATAATACAACTCCAAATGCTGCCGATGGTCTCTCCTACGAAAACTGTATTCTACACAACCTATTCAAACAAATTAATGTATTTATTAATGGAACATTGGTGAGCACTAGCAATAATTTATCAAAACTATGCAAGCTACATACAATTTATGATGATGACACCAAAGGCATACAAGGAGTTGAGAGGACAATCATTGGGCTATGAATATCAATCAGGTGTTGATACTGACGGTGAGTTGACTACTGCAGTGACCCAAGAGTATCATCTGGTTGGAAAATTAAATCATGAGATATTCAATATATCCCAATGGCTACCCTCCCAATGTCAAGATTGACATAAAGTTACAGCTGGTCCATCGAATTTCATTTTGAGAAAAAAACTTCCTGCAGCACCCGATGCAAATGTCATTATCACATCGGCAATTCTCCACGTCTGAAAACAACAAGTTATGAGCTCTGTTGCATTGGCAGTGGAAAAGCTAAGAGCCAATGGCAACAACATTAAACTTCTTGTCCCCCTACGATCACCAATCAACGTCACATTGCCACCGGTTCTCGTAGCTATAGCGATTCATCATTTATCAATGGAGAAATCCCATCAAAATTGGCTTTGGCCTTTGTGAAGATTGGCAGTGCTGTTGGATCCTGGACTGAATCCCCCCAGATTTTAATTTTTTCGGTCTATCTAGCCTTGTGTGCAAAGTGAATGGTATTCCACTGTACACTATATCATTTGACAAAAAATCCTATAGAACTCTTTACGAGTTGACCATGCAATCCCTGGATCATGACTATCAACTATTTGAAAATGGAATAACCGATTCAATGTTTTCAAAAAATCATGGGGTAATTGTTTTGGACTTGTCGGGGACTCAGGATATGAGCATAGTACGAACAGGGAATGTACGTTTAGAGTGTACATTTGCCGATGCTTTGACTGAGAGTATCACGCTAATATCACTGAGTCAATTTGAAACCTATTGGGAAATCACACCCGACGGCAGTGTTCTACTAGACCTAGCACCATGAACACAAACCAAATAATCAACGTATTTAGTATGGATCCATACATGTCCCAGTACAAGTCCTATTGCATACCTTCGGACTTCATTGAAAAAATTCCAAGTGTTAACAATACCCTAATCATTGTTAATAGTAGTCCATCGACTTTGAAGACCGGCCATTGGCTATGCATCTTTCAAACAGCGAAGAATATTGAATTTTTTTGATCCTCTTGGTCTATCGTATAAATTCTACACACCATACATCAGCAACTTTATTGAAAGCAGTGGGAAACCATTATTCAAAATCAACGAAGAGTACGGGATTTAACGACTAAGACATGTGGCTTTCATGCGCTACTCTTTTTCATGTTCAGATGTCGTGGCTACACCTACAAGCAGTTTCTTGACATCTACGTTGACTTACCTCGATTGAACGACTTTCTAGTGGAAAATATACTTACAAGCGTATTTAATATTGATTTTAGTGCCCTACGAACAAAATGTTCTAAAAATGTATGTGAAATTGTTTATTAATAAAAATTTATATACATGATAAAACGACTTTTCTACTCTTTAGATTTCATCTTCTACTAGGTATAGGTATTTGTCGACAACAGCTAGTGCAGGTAGATTATCTGAATTCACAGTGTACTGATCCTGATGTAGTGTAATGTCAGGGTCACATTTTCTACAATAGAGTGTAACTTCACTCTTGTCATATCTCTTTGTATAGTCATGATACTATTCTCATTCATTCTATAGAATTCACATGTTTCAATTTGTTTATTTGAAGTAATGTCACAAATAGTGTCCTCAAGCGACGAATCACATTCCGTCACAGCCAAATAAAAATCAGTGGGCTTATAATCATAGTAGTCATTGTCTTCACAACGATGACGTAGAAACCAAATTCTTTTGTTGTTCCAGCAGTTGAATCGTTGACCCGTTTTCCTCCTCCCAGAACAATCTAAAACAACGACGATACCAATCTCTTAGCAATAAACTAAAATCACGCTTAGGATTCTTTCCAATCATACCGGGATATGTATTCTCCCACTGATTACATTTATCATAATGGCAATTGGAACATAGGTGGCCTCTAGGATGAGAGTCACACACCTCTTCATGACAGGAATTACAACCTTTAATTTGTACAGCATATCCTTTATGCAATTTACATTGGGGGGGGTAAGGGTTGCATAATCTACACTTTTCATCATACTCGTCAATCATTGTGCAATTCTCACATGATGACCAGCTGCCTAGTGTGTACATACATAGGGGACATGTATGGAACATTTTTTCATGTGTTGATACTCTCACTGCCACAATGAAACTGAGCTAGCAACAACAAAAAAATTGAGAGAGAGAGAGAGAGAGAGAGAGAGAGGAGTAAATATCTCCGTTGTATCTGATTGGCTGCCAAAAAACAGGTGTCAGCTCGAAAAAAAACACTCTGGTTGAAAAACTTGGAGTTGAAACAAATGTGTGTGGGAATCACCGTTTTAGCCCAGGAACCTGTCTGGTTGGCCCAGAAACCTGTCTGGTTGGCCAAGAAAGCTGTCTGGTAGGTTTTGTATAATTCCATATGCAATTGACAACAATAGCAATAATCTGCCATGGAAAGGTGCCATGGAATATAAAGGCCCCAGAAACTTAGAGTTGGCCCAGAAACCTGTCTGGTTGGCCCAGAAACCTGTCTGGTTGGCCAAGAAAGCTGTCTGGTAGGTTTTGTATAATTCCATATGCAATTGACAACAATAGCAATAATCTGCCATGGAAAGGTTCCATGGAATATAAAGGCCCCAGAAACTTAGAGTTGGCCCAGAAACCTGTCTGGTTGGCCCAGAAACCTGTCTGGTTGGCCAAGAAAAGCTGTCTGGTAGGTTTTGTATAATTCCATATGCAATTGACAACAATAGCAATAATCAGTCTGGTAATCTGCCATGGAACGTAAAGTGGGCAAATAACACCGGAAGGAACATAATTGGCTAGAAATGGAATGTCATACCCTACTGTTGGTTTTTTCTACGTAGTTTCAGCTTCTTTTTAGAAACATGCAAAAAAGGGCCTTCACGCCATGGTTGCCATCTTGCACACTTTTCGTGTGAAATGCAATCTTTTTTACCTTAGAGGGGATGCGGAAGAGTGAAAATCTCCTTTTTGGATATTAGTTTTTATTTGCTTTAAACGTCAGTAATTGGTAACTTTTCTAGGAGTGCATTTAACCCAAGGAACAGGGTTGCCAACTTGCACACTTTTCGCACGAAATGCACACTTTTTTTTTATCTCAGAGGGTATTGGGTGCTTTTTTTTTTACTTGCACTCTTTTTTTGAAAAATCACACTTTTTGGCGTTGATTTGTACTCTTTTTAGGCGTCGGCTGTTGGCAACCCTGCTTCAGGCCCATCCTCTCAAAAACTGGATATATTCACGATAATTTCTATAGCTTTATTTTGCAAAAAAATCGTCTTTTGTTATTTGTTGAATTTGGGCCTTCCTCGTAATCCAGCCATAGCAATTTCTGCGTGCATCTCTTCTGCTATGTAAAAATTTTACTTTAGTCCTATAGTTTTTTTTTCGCGATGAGTCGGTTTTTTGTTTTTTACCGTTTTAGTTTGTGATTTTTGTTTTGTTTTTAACTACTGATTTTTTTTTTTTTTTACTGTTACTAACATATCAGTAACTAGAAGAACAGGAAAAGAGGGATTCCTGCTTCTAGTAGTCATCTGAAGATTCCCCTTTTGGAATAGTTTGCGAAAAAACGCTAAAAGGGCTAAAGCCGGTCATTTCCGCAAAGAAAAAATCTAGTATCCGACCCTAGAGAAAATGCTCCAATATTCTCAGGCATATTCCGCACCTGTTCAGTAACATACGAAATCTTTTTTCATAGGTCGAGTGCTGTCAAATCTTTTTTTAATTTTCCGTTAAAATACGGTAGTTAATATAGAAGCAGCTACTAAAAGAAGGTAGTGGCTATCACGTCAAATCATCGAAGTCTCCCCTCTAATCACACTGCAGGGCCTACCAGCTGACCTCAGCTGCCATATGTTAGAGGGGCAAAACGTGGGAGAACCACTGTTGTTAAGGTGCATAACAATTATGAGGACTCTTATCCTTTAATTGCCTGCTTAATTGGCTTATTATAAATTGCAATTAAGTTTTTGGTTCTTATTGTTTTGTGATGTTATTTTAGATAAGGAAATAAAACTGTTTTTTGTCTTATGCCTATTATAAGTTGCTGACATCTTCCATGTGGTCAGTTTTGCAATAGACATAAATCTGCAGTATCAATTTTTTAAACTCTAACCTCTGAGGAAAAAAAAAATGTATTTTTTAAACACGCTGCTTCTTTAACTTTTTTATTCTTGTTACCACACAAATAAGGATTTTTTTTTGAAGAAACACGTGAATTTTGGCTACGGTCTGTGCAAAATCTTAATTTTTATGATTTTTTCTTATAATTTTCTTAATTTTTTCATTTGGTTTTGCCTGTTTTCCCCCTCCCTCAAATATGGTTCCCAGCCTCCGAAACGAATATCTGTATATATGGCTAGTGTATTTGTCTACTTTGTGTCTAGAAACTTTCCAGGGAATTGGTTACTAACAAAATTTTCTTGGCTGGGGAAATCTTCTCAAATCCAGCTGTTTTTGAATACAGACACACTTTACTTTTAGACCATAGTTATTGTTCATTACAGGGCGAAGGCTTATCTTCAGAATGGCCACCCAAAGGTTCCTCGATATCAATGATTCTTGGACAGAAGACAAAGAGAAAGTCGGTCACACCGCTCTTAATTACGAATATCGCGTTCGATGTGACGAACACTATTTCAGAGAAAGCTTGTGCTATACTATGTCGCCCCAGAGATGATAGATTTGGCCATTATCGTTGTTCTGATCAAGGGGATAAAATTTGTCTACCTGGTTGGACGTTGACAAATTTTACCTGGTTGGACTGTTCTGAAGGTAATTTGATTCTATCCATTATACAGTTTCACTCGCTTTTGCCTTCTAAAGATTTTTTTTTGTTTTATTTGGGTCTGTTTACGACCAGGGCCAGATCTGGGGGGGGGTGGTCAAGCACCCTGAGCAAAACGCCCGGGGGCGGCAAAACAAGCTTAAATTGTAATATTTTTGGGCAAACATTATAATGTATATATTTAAAGTATTGATGGTGCGGCAGGGGGTGGCAAAGTCTACATCCCCTCCCCCAAGAAAAAAACCTGACTCCGGTTCTGTGTATGTAGCCAAGCGATATATTTAAACTTGCAGTACAAGAGAAAGAGTAGGGGGGGGGTATTAAAGTGTAAAATTATTTTCATGCCTGGTCTTTTGAAGGTCTGGAAAGTATAAAAGCATCCCTTTCGAAAGTGCCTCTTCCCCCTGCGTACATGGTTGACTTGTATTTTTCCAAAATATTCCTCCGGCAAGGGGGTATCACATTTTTCGCTTTTCGAATTTCCCTGAACGTATCCCTACAGACTTGTACCGTACTGCTGTCTTGGTCTCCTGAAAGGGGAGACGTCTCCAGGAAAAGTCGACATTTCATGGATTTCTCAATCGAAATATAAAAGTCGGTTCTATATTTAATATGTTGGGTACATCAATTTTAGCATATTATGTTATACAGTTTGACAACTTTCTTATCAAAAATAAAAACGAGTTAAAAAGAAAGAAAATATGCCCTTTCAGCTTCGGTTTTGAGAATTCTGGCCATTGAACGGGTATTTGCATGGTTTTTCTTGACCACCTCAGAAGCTGGGTCGGCTTTGTTATGTCTTCTCAATCAGAGAATATCTGCTCCCAGTAGATCAAAGGTCATATGAAAATGACCCAGTAGATCAAAGGAACTGAAAACACAAATTAATATAGGAGTTTTGGTACAGTGAATGCAAACCAATTAAGGACAATTTTTATAGAATCAAAATGTTATCAATCCCTTTAAGAATCAATCCCTTTTAAGATAAAGCAACAATCCATTTTAGGGTTTTCTTTATTTTTTTAAGTTTAATTTGGTATCACTTCTGCACAATGGCTCAGTTTAATGACTGGCTCTCGTTTTGGTTCTTAAAGCAGATGTCATGATTAGTTTGTACACAAGTTCGAAGTAAGGCCATCTTGATAGAATTAGGACTATAGACTAGCTTTAGAATTTGTATCCTAGCTTGAAATTCACTCTTGTATAAAGAGAAATAATCGGATTTCCAGAGTTCATATTATGTCTTATCTTATCTTCATTTAAGTGATACTAAAGCGTATTTCTTACAATTTAAGACTGTATATTACCCACTAGTGGTATTATAGCCGTGAGAGCAAAATGCTGCTTTATAAATCAATCCAATATTTCTGTATGCTGTTCAATTACTTCGCGGTTATTAAAAAATATTTAGTTTTACGCTTATGTTTTTAAGATAATTTTAATTGTATACTGAAAGTTACTAATGTCACAACTGGTGTAAGACTATGAAAAGCTTTATAGATTCGTTTAGTGTTGTCAGGCTACATACTTACTTTTGACTCTTAATCATAATCCTGTTTTTTATACTTGACTTTTGTGTTTTCAGTAAAGCGCTAGTTTTGTATAATCATAAAAGTATAGGGAAATATAATTAGTTGGCTTATTTGTACCAGTTATATTAATGTATATTAAATATGCTGTGAAGTAATAATTTTTGTCCGTTTTAAGTTTCAACTTCGCTCTTTATTTCCCTCGGAAAAACTTTGTTTTATTTAAATTAATTTCTCTCAGCGGGTGCCTTGAATCATCTTGTATCAAAACGGGTTTTTCAACGCCCGTTTGACATTAGCATCTAGCATCTCTTATATGACTTCTTTAGAGGGGCCCATCTAATGCGAAAGTACCCAAATTAATCCTTGCCTTGTTAAATGAAACTGATTCACAAAGATATGACAATGTAATCTATTTTTTTGTTTAGATGTTGTCCCCCTTCCATTCTTTCCATCGTTTACAACAGCTAATTCTTCAAACATTCTATTTGATCTCCATTTTACAGACACGCGTTTTCCCGATATTATTCAATACATAATTCTTAAAGTATCTCCTTACTAGGAAAGATGACAAAGCAAACCACCATAATCAGGAACTAGTATTTTGATTCGCTTCCCTCCCCCCCCCTTCCTCCTTCCCCCCCCCTTCCTCTCCTCCCAAAAAATCGACAGCTTCAATCTACCCACGTGTCAGGTGTCACCGTATTCAATTCAATTGCTTCCCCCCCCTTCTTCTCTCCACTTCCCATACAAAGACCGTCTTCTACCCAAGTCGGCAGCTTCAAACACCAGCTAAGACAACCTGAATAGGTTCAAAGTGCCTTGCGGCAATTGGTTTGTTCCCATATGTTTCATAAAGTTGGATGGACACTGGGTCTCACAAGATTTTCGTGGGAAAGTCCACACACCTCTTCCAGGCGATGGAGATGGACAGATATTCCAGGAAGTGGCTGCGGTTGAAAGCATGAGAAGCTCTGGTGTCTGTTATAGTAATATCTCCTTTTAAAAAAAAGGCAGTAAGATTTATATTCTGAAGTTCAGAATTGGCCTGTGTCTGTAGTGTTGTAGTCTGTTATTCTTAAGCACAGTATAAGATATAGCAGTAAGTTTACCGCAGATAATTTCTGGCTCTTCATTCTCGGTGCGAACAAACAGCTCCTCCCACTTATTCTTGCATTAGCGCGTACAAACAGCTCCTCTGATTTGATCTGCCATCAGCGGTTCAATTACCCTGGAACACGTATTTTGGCAGAAACTTTCTCAAAATGACTTTGAAACCAACTTGAGGCTTCAAACCTACTTTTAATTCCTAAAAATATCTAATAATAACATTGCACTACTAATTACCGATTTTCATATATGTATTGGAATAAATTAATTTAAAATTAGTTTCTTCAATATTTAGTGTTCCAGCGTTGAAGCCAAGTTTCGCGTTCAAGAGAAATCTGACTTGTCTACCCGTGAAAAGATCTAACGTCGCTCATGTTTCTACGTTCTCTGTAGCACTCGCACCTCGGTCCGGGTTTTTATAATGGGTGAAATAGGGAAAGATCATACTGCCTATAATTTATATACTGTGGTTATTACACAAACAGCAGTAGCGTTTTTTTTTGGCCTCTTAATGTGTGTGGGCGTGGGGGAGGGGGGGTAGGTGTTCCACAGGTACATAAAATATATAAATAAAATAGATTTAATGAAAAAAAACGGTTCCCATGCCTAGAACCGCCACTGACAAGAAACTATTATTTCCTAAGGGTTCAAGGAGAGTTAATTTTAAGTGGATTGCCACTTAAAAAAAAAATGTAACTATTCCTTTATAATAGAATTTGTTTCAGAAAAGAGTTGTTTGGCAACGAAGAGCTTAATCTCGGTAAATCCCTTGACAGGGCCAGGGATTCGGTTAAATTTTTAGCTATGCCGAATAATAATTGCCCGTCATTATTGGTACTACTAATGAGGCTCATAAATTAGGCAGGTATAATGTTTCAGGGGAGGGGCACAAGTTTGAAACAAAGCAAAAATTGGTGAACTACTAAAATGTTTGTTTAAAAAACGTACAATCTCGATAAATGTCATGCCTTTGTCAGAAATTCTCTTATACGCTCTTAAAATTTTAGCTTTGTGTACTTACTATTGTATTTTTTTAATATTTTCGTTATCAGACTGTTGTTTTATTTAATCCAAGTTGAGGTTTTATTAGTTCGAAGTGCTTATTAATTTTTGTGGAAGGATTGAGGTGTAGTCACGAGATGGTGTTTCAGATGGCGGAGCCCTTGCATCGACAAGGCTTGAAAACTCGTGGCCATAGTTTTTAGGACTTGCAATTTAGGGATCTTACTGGATTTGCTCTAATTATTCATAAAAATGAAATATCGGTGTCTTAAATATTTTGCCAATCTTTGGGGGTGATTGAAATAAAAGCTCTGAACAGGGTGAGAAGGAAGCAGGACTGTTCGCCACATCTCGTCTTCCCGAGGTAGCAAAATGCTGTGCTGAGTTTCTAGTAGTGGTACTGGGCCAAACTTTAGAAGAAACATGAAGAATTATACTAACTGAGTCTCATTGGTACTCTTGCATTATATGGGCCTTTCTAAAAAGTCAAGTTTGGTTAATGCTAATGAAATAAAATAAAATAGGATGAATATATATAATAGTTTTGAAACAAATTTGGATATATATCTGTGCATTAGGGGTGGGGGTGGGGGTAAAGCATAGCATATATTAAATAATTAACCTAACCTCGGTACCTTCCCCCTCATAAACCCCAAAAAACAACAGTTTAAATAACGTATACGCAATAAAAACACGCTATCATTGTATTACTCTATAGCGGTTAACCCGTCAAAAATGGGTTTTTCGTGACTGGTTTCCTTGTAAAGGCCCATATAATACAAGAGTACCGTCTCATAATAATTGTCTTAAAAAAGAGAACTATAGTTCTCGCAGATTTGCAGATGAATTTTCAATTTTGACGCTCTGTAAATAATTGCCGTGAGAAAAGCTAATCTTTGCCAAAAATCTGGACATTCATCTTGTTAATCTGTATTCTTTTTCACAAAGATATCATTTATTTCCTGATAGAAGTCCCCAAAAAGCTCATATCAAGTCCCCAAACCGGAAGTTGTGTGCCGACCAAGAGGAAATGTTACAGTTGTTTCCGGGATTCGAAGTGGGTCTCTTGTCAAATCATCGCTGTCCCACCTCTTGTCATTTTTTTCAGCATCTGGAACAATTAAGTTCTTATCCCTAAATTCGTACTCTGTCATCCTAATTCAGAAATCCAGATGGCGTGTCATTAATATATAATTTGGATGGGTGTAAGACCTCATCTATGTAGTAAATAATCACTTCTTAGTCTTGAGATAAACCGTCTGTCCTTGTAAGTACTTCGTGCTCAGGCATAAGGTGGTAACATTTCCCTCCTCCATCTGGCGGATTTCTGCTGTTTCAAATTTGATCAACCGAAATGACCCTTTGCCTTTTTTGCGGACTGTAGAGTTAAACAACGTGAGAAACTGCTTTGGGCTTAATTGCTTCAAAATATCAAATTGCCGTCGTTCTTGCTTGATTTGTAACAAGTTTTAGTCACGGAATAAAAACTGAGACAGCGACAGAACTTTTCCGTTTGAAATGAAGCATTTATTTAATCGACTGGACAGTTACTTTTTTGACAAATGTAAATATCAATATTATTCCAATTGATAGTGACATGTGTAACAAGAATAGAACAAAACGTTGAAAGAGACCTCTTTCTAAAATTTATGTCTTTTTTTTTAGCAATTTGTCTTCCTGGCTGTCATTCAGAGCACGGCTCCTGTAACGATCCAAATGAATGCCTGTGAAAAATATTTGCATTATTTCTGGTGAGAAAATTAAATTGCTCAAACGTTATATGTAAAGTAAACATATGAAAAAGATTAAGTCTTGATAATTAGTCGATTTTCCTACAGTTTTTAAGAAAGTCTGTGATTCTTCTAGGTTATCAATTTGGTCGTAAAAGGGTATGCGGAGGGGTGATTTTGGGAATGTGGATCATGCCGGGTTGATTATTCTTACAAATGCACCCTAGTCTCAGTTTGGCAATGAGTCGTGTCATGTCTTGCTGTTTTAACCCTTACTTCCGAAACAGAACTGGACATTTTGATAACTATCATTTTATTAGACCTAATTGACGGCTTAAGTTGAAGTAACTCCGATCTTTTTTGGTACAATCCCTTTATATGGGCCTCTCTAAAGAAGTCCAACAAGAGATGTTACAGTCAAACGGGAGAGATGCGTTGAAAACCCCGTTTTTACAAGATAATTCAAGACACTGATGTAGGGAAATACATTGTATAGCGTAGTTTTAAGATATTTAAAGTCTTGTTTTGGAGTTTAGATGGTGAAAAAGGTACCTAGATTAGGTCAGGTTGCGTATTTAATGTATGCAATGCTCTGCCCCCCCCCCCTTATGTGTAAATATATAGCCCAATTTGTTTCTAAACTATTATATATTCATATTTTATTTTATTTCCTTAGCATCAACCAAACTTGACCTTTTAGAGAGGCCGTATAAAGGGATTGTACCTCTTTTTTGAAAAAAAATATGGTTGGATAGTTTTTAGGGAAATCCAAAAAAAAAGTGGGTCAATTAATTAGTAATCAGCAGACTAAGTTAATTGCATCCTTTGATCTCTTCCATTGAGGGCTGGACCCTTGTACACGTGTGTCTTCCTCCCAAGGATTTAGGATGTCTTTTTTGTAAGCTGAATTTTAGTTACACAAATTTTTTGTTGCATCTACTGGATATAATTTTTTTAATCACTGAGGAAACGTTCTTACACTAGTCATACGTATTAGAGAGAATGTTGTCCATAAACATTCCTGACCTTATCTCATCCCTTGTCCTGCTACATCCCTGACCTTAGTGACACGCATTTGCAGTGATTACAAGCATAGTTTTTTTTTTCTAGAGAAAAAGTTGACAAAATCAGTGGCGTCGAATGAGGGCAGGGGGCTCGTACCCTCTAAATTTTGAAAAATGCTTTTCACTGAAAAGCATTTTCATTGAAAAAGTTTTCATTGAAAAAGTGTTCATTGAAAAAGGCCCTTTTTGGTAATTTCACTGAAAAAAAACAACAACAGCGTAAGACCCGATTAGATTTTGAAAAAAAAAACACGCCCCCCCTCCCTATGTTTTTTTAAATTTGACGCCACCGTTTTGTAATTGTAAAATATGCTATATAACCCCACTTTTTTTGACTCGTAAAAAGGACTAAATGCCGGTAGTTTTTATTAGATTAGCTTAAATTTGATTAGCACATTTGTGTCATCCTTTGGCAATATTGCATAGCTACAATGCTGTCATCAAAGGATTCGCTAAAGATGACGCTACAAAAAGACTGGATTTCTACATGAGCGCGTTAATTTGTCAGCAAAACTATAACTTTCAAAACCAAAGTGGGTTGGCTTTCTTCTGTCCCACTATGTTTTTATCAAGATTCGGACAAAGTCTCTGACAATTCATTTCAATTATTTCGCATCCTCGTCGTAATTGAAACTCCCAATGCTTCGATTTCGTGAAACGGAAGTCAAGACTTTACACACAGTCCTGTGTACAGGGTTGCCACCGAGGTTATGTTCGTACCATTTTTGGTACGTTTTAAATATAAACGGTACGTTTTACGTTACGGAACTAAAAACGTTTACATTTTTTTACGTTTTTTGAATTCGTGTTACAATTATGTTACGCTTTTGAATGATAAGTAAGTTTCACATTTTCTGAGTAATCTATTTTTTTCCCCCGTAAAAAGAATCCGCTGTTCCCATTTTAATTACACTGACATGAGTATCGACATTCTTTCACATCTCGGTCATTTCATCTTATCACACAATTACTCAGTTATTACGATTAGAAAATACCCACTTCGCTTACTCGCATTGTAGGTTAAGAAAACATCATGAGCACAAGATTATTATTTGCTTAGTGACAAGTGACAATAGTCAGTTAGTCACCTTACCAACTTTCAATTTCATCATATGAGTTCGAATCTTGTTCAGTCAACAGTCATACTGAACTGATATGGGGAAGGGATAGCTAAAGGTTCAGGAAGGAAAATTTATAATAAAAACAGGTAACAAATAATAAAAGTTATTTTCTTTATAATTTCTTTTTAAATATGTGATTATAAGATGATATATGTATTATTCTTTGGGTAACAACCTCACCCCCCCCCCCCCTTTCTGATTGGTTGGACATAATATCAGGCAGGTTATATACGAAAATTGCTCTTTTTTATATGGGATTATTAACAGCTGATATTGACAAAATATATGAAACTGTAAAAATGAGCCATGTTTTGGTTATAACCAAGGTATATCACTGAGGAGGGTTAGTTGAGAGACTAGTGCCCATTTTTCTGAAGAAGATAAACAGTCTTGTATCTGTATAGGGCAGGCTTGCAGTTTACTTAAGCACTGATTCATAGGGACCACGCAGGTTGGGTTGGGGTCCCAGCCCCCTGAGAACTTAAATTTCTTCCAATTTTAAGGAATTTCTTTATTAAATTATAGGTTTTTTACTACCCCCCCCCCCCTAAGTTTTTTTTAATTAAACGATTTCCAGTTCGTTTTTTATTAACTCACTGGTCATTTTGTTACATCTTCCATTTATTTCTTTGTCGCAAAATTTTTAATTTGTGAACTATTTTCCAACGACTTCCGAATTTTCAGTTACTTCCCATATTTATCAGTATAGCACAACTGTATGAGCACTTTCTGAGGCTGTGTTAACTTAGTTTGTGATCTTGGATGAGACATAATATTTTTTTAATTGGAAAATTAAAAGTTGAAAATATTTTTTTTTTTCCAGAATCTATAAATACAAGTGAAAATTAGGAGCAAAAAAAAAACGATTCGTTTTTTCCTAAATTGATCTTTTTTTACTTGTTTCCCTTAAGTCATCGACTTATTTCGCTTATGCATTCAAAAACCTAGATAAATTTGGTGTTTATGATATGTAAACCCAATGTTTTTTTTATGCCCCTCTCATTCACTTATATTAATATATTCTTGAGAAAAAAAAAATTCTCTACCTTTTAGTTCAATTTGAAAATGAGTTTTTTTTATTGTTGGACCACCTCCCCTAAAATTTCTTTGTACGTTCCTGGACTTGTGAGTACCCATCAAAACAGCTTTAGGCTAACATTCTTGTGGTTGATTTATATGAACTCTTCTTTTATTTCTTGATTTCTTTTGGTTTGGAGTTACAATTCAAATTATAAACAATAAGTAGAACAACAGGGAAATTTTTATACAAAACAGTGGAACGCAACTTTTAAACGAATATTTCGACCCTATATCCAAGGGCCGTCCTCAGCAAAACAAACGAAGAAAAAAGCAATATAAAAGAAACTTACGTTAAAATTCCCTCATTAAAACTGAAAAAAGTTCTTTTAAAATTTCAAAACAGCCCTAATAGCATTACTTCAAGGAAGTTCAACCAGAACTAGTAGACATAGGGTCGAAATATTCATTTAAAAGTTGCGTTCTACTGTCTTGTATACAAATTTCCCTGCTGTTCCACTTGTTGTTTATGATTGAAAGGCAGTGTGGTCTTCGTCGCTATTTACAATTCAAATTACAAACGGAAAAGGGCATTTTATGTAAATGACTGCTGTTTCGTATAGGAACTGAAGACAACGATTGAAACATTTTTTGTTCGATAAAATAAGAACAAAACAAAATCTCTGTCACTCGGAATTACTCAAATATTCATGTAGGAGCGATGCAAATTTGAAGCTGGAGGTGGCACGACTGAGACCGAGCCAATCTAAAATATTAGACGGGAAGGGAGCGATTAAAGTGATTTTTTGGGTCTTTTTTTATGAAGCTGGATTTATTAAGATCGTTTAAGTTGAAATTTAACAATTAAAAAAATCTAGTTGGTTATCTTCTTTTCTGAAAAACTCTAAATTGTCCTATGTTTATTGATTTGCCTTTTATCTTGTACGTATTACTCATCAACTTTTGGATTAAACAAATAGATTCAAACACTTTTGGTTTAAAACACCAATAATGTCAATAAAAAAAACGACAAAATAAACAAAATAGCAGCCTGGGGTTATATACACGTATCTAGGGGGGGGGGGGGTTGTCTTTCTGTTGTGCAGGTAAACCGGAAGCAGCACTTACAGTTGAATAAATTGGAAATTCCTAAAGGTAAAGAAGCATAAATTGTTATTATTATATACCTTTTAGGCATCTTTTAAAGGTTGGAGGGAAGATTTTAATAATATATTTTTTATTATATAAAAATAAAATAATAATAATAATAATAATCATTATATAATAATAATAAAAATATATTTTTCAAATTATATAGGCAACAAAAGTCCCCTTTCTCCTTTAAGTACCGCTCTTGATAGCGAAATTAAGGCACCCTGCCTTGAAAAGAGACTTCCCTATCAAAAGTTACGAAAAAGTTCCGTTTTTAGAGTTTGGACGTTATGAAATTTATTGGTCTGGTGGCAACACTGTTTGTGTAAACCTCTGTCTGGTTCTTTTCTATGTGCCTTTTATATGGCTGATGTAACGGTTTACGTAATTTCAAAGATAGTCAATAACAGTCGGTACATGGTCTTTATTTAATAATGTGAGAATAGACATACACAGAAAATAAGGTAGCAGAAGAACAACTAATTAAGACGAAGGCGAAAGATGGACTCCCTTCCAAAGCATACCCTTGGCCCCCAACTCTCTAGAATCGGAAGTCCCAGCGACTGGCTGTTCGACTGGTCTGGGAACGAACCGTTCACACGATAAGCTGTGGCCCTCCCGGAAGACCCCCTAGAGAAGCTATTGTTGACATATACATTGCTAACTCTGTTAGTAACGAGCACAGTAGACAGAATATACCAGTAAGCTTATCGCAGATCATTTCTGGTCTTCGTGAACAAAAAGCTCCTCCCACTTATTTCTGCCTTAGCTTGTTTAGCCTGTTTCTGCATTAGCTTTATTTCCGTTTGTTTCAATGCACTTTGATGGAAACAGTCGGAAACAGACTAACCTGTCTAGCATGTCTAACATGTTTATATCTGCCAAAGCGTTATCCGGAGCACTCGCACCCCGGTCCGGGTTTTTATAATGGGTGAGATAGAGAATGATCATACTGGATAATATATGAACTGTGGTAACGAGACACCAGGAAAAGCTTCTCGAATTTATGTTTCAAATACTTTACACCTGTTTGTCCACCGAAACACCCTATGTAAACTTTCTCAGGAGATTAAGAATAGGGTTTGAATCAATTAGCATAAAGTAGGAAGCTTAAGCAAACTTACAACCTAAATGACTTGAAAATGTAACAATCATTGGATATTTTATTGATAAAAAAAGCGAAAGGCCCAGGGGAGAATGTTCTACTCCTGGTGATCTGAAAAAATGAAAACTGATTATGAAGTTTTTATTGTTGTCTATTATCTTCATTACTCGGTTCATTACAATCTTTCCTCTTGTAACTGCACAGTAAGCCCCCCTCCTCCGCCTCTGAAGACCTGTTAGAAAATAACTCTGTTAGAAAAATATTTGTGACAAATCAGTGAAATGTCTGAAGTTCTGATTGTCCAGTCTTCAGCCTAAAGGCTACCTATGATTATTGTTTTTGTTTCTTTAACAACCCTTATCAGTCTTTTCTCTTCCAAACTATATATTCCCGTTGTATCGGTCCCCTCCTCATTGTTTCTTGTCCAGCTAACCTATTTTCCGTGAAAGAAAAAGTGTTTTCTTTTTAATTCGAAAACAAACTCGTTCTAAACTTTTATACTTTTTATGTATTTTTAATTTATTAAATTATTACATTTTTTACAGGTGTAAACTCGGATGGCAAGGAAAGTTGTGTGACCAATGCATAAGATATCCAGGTTGTTCGCATGGAACCTGCCAGCAGCCCTGGCAGTGTCAGTGTAATGAAGGTTGGGTGGATTGTTCTGCGATCAAGATTTGAACTACTGCACGAATCACAGACCGTGCAAAAATGGAGGAGAATGTGCCAATACTGGACAGGGGTCGTATACTTGCAAATGTGCTGAGGGATATACTGGGACAGATTGCGAGATTATCAAGGGTGATTGCGAGCACCAGCCTTGCCTCAATGGAGGGCTTTGCAAGGTAAGCCTTGTATTTATATAATGTATACTTGAACTTCAATTTATCTTATTATTATATTTTGACGCTAAGTATTATATTTCATAGGCTTTATCATTTACTACAAAGATGTGTATATTTGCTCAGGCACATATGAATTATTTCGCTTCGGATGGGGGAGGGGGGGGGTTAAAGCCTGGAAAGACTACGAAAAACAAGCAATCATAGTTGAAATATATAAGGGAAATTGCAAAAAATATTGAAGGCGAGCGACGGAAGCTTCCCTGTTTATGTGCTTGCTTTACACATTTTATGATAAGTTTTAATCTGAATACGATCTGTGTGAGTCTCGCAGTAATCATAATCAGTGTCTTAGTCCATTTCATAGTACACGGAATAGGGTTATTGAGCTCCCTCTTCCTCAATACCCCTCTCTTCACGCTAAAATCTTTTTAAGAGCTTTTTAAAAAAGGTTTTGATTCAATTACACAGCCCTTGTGTTTCAAGAATCGTTCTTAAAAGATATTAGACCAAAGGTCAAACATTAGCGTAGAGAGGAGTAGCCCCCGTCGTATACGGAATAATTTCTGTTCGTTTTTTTAAGTTTTAATGTCGCTCCTTACTTTCGTAGTAAAAAACTTTTTTTTTTTATTTCTGATCGTTTTTTAGACAACCCCAGGAAATTCACCCCTTCTGTGGAAAATCCCCGACAAAAAATTTCTATATATAAAGTTCCTCCAATGTAAAAATTTTTCCACCGGGAAATTACCCCCCGGACAATTCCATCCCTGTGGCGAATTCTTCCCAGAAAATGTTTTTCTTACGATTCTGCCTGAAAAATACTCATTAGCATACTTTTATTTGAAGAAAGACTTATTTTCATTTAGTTTTCTGATCTTTTTAAGGTCATTGGGGAATATCCCTGTGTGGAAAATACCTCCCCCCTCGGAAAGGTTCTCCCCAGAAATTTTCCATCGAGAATTTCTCCTGGTGATAACTCCCCCATGGAAAATTTCTCCCGTGGAAAATCCCAACATAAAGATCCTCAGAGAATTCCAACTCCGCTTAAAACTTCTCCCTGATAATTTCCTCAAAGTGTCTCCACATGTACAATGAGATCAACAACGAGAAAGTAAGACAAATAACACAAATTTCGTATGCAAATTCTGGCAAATTCTCCCCATGAAGAATTTCCCTCCCTGAAAAGTTCACCCCCAGAAACTTCCAACCCAATGGAAAATTCTCACCATAGAAAATCCATCCCCAGAAGATCTTCTTCTCCCCTTGGAAAATGTCAGTATACTTCCCCATAACAAATACTATATGTACACAATGGGCAAATTGGATAACTTGTGACCCTTCCTCTGGTGGTTCTGAGGGGTCATGTCATCTCCAGAGACATATCTATTGTACCTTTCAACTATAACTGAACAAAATGGCTATCTCAAAACTTTGGTGAGGCGACTTTCAGGAAAGAAGGGCGTGGGACGGGGGCTAGTTGTCTTCCAATCTTTTGGTCACTTAAAAAGGACACTAGATTTTTTAATTTTCGTTTAACGAGCCCTCTTGCAATATTCTGGTACCATTGGTTTGGTACGGTCACCCCTGGAAGAAGCGACCCTAACAAATAAATATGAATCCGTGATGTTTCTTCTGGCAAACAACACAAAGTTTTCACATTTTAACATATAGGAGCTTGGAACCTCTACAGTGGAATTCTCTGACACGCTGAATCTGATGCCGTGATTTCCATTAAGATTCTTTGACTTTTAGGGGGTGTTTTTCTCCTCCTTTTTCAAAAATTTGGCAAATTTTCTCAGGCCCGTAGCCTTTGATGGGTAACACTAAACTTAATGAATATTATATATTTGGAATCAGCACATTAAGACAAGTCTTTTGATACATCTATTGATACCAAAATTGATTCCAGATCATCAAGAATTCAAATTTTTCTTTTATTAACTTTTCTTTTTCAGTTCGTAGTACTTGATAAAAAGATACATGTTTTTGCCTGACTATTGGAAGCCGTGAAAAGATTGTTATCGAAAAAGCTGCCTGCTTGCCTATTATCTTGACTGTAGCGTAAAAGCAAGGAGAAATAAAATCGTTTATAGATGAAAGAATACTAACTTGTAAAGAATTTCAAGAGTATTTGCGTATAGTTGTCGGCGGGAAAGAGCAAGTAACTCCAAAAAATACACTATAAAAGGGGAAAAAATAGTACAAAGTAAGTAGTTAAGAAAATTTAAAAAATGATTTTTTTTTTACAAAAACATATATCCAGCAGAGAAATATTCTATTTTATGTCATAAATTTGCAAAATATGTCCCTTTTATGTCCCAAATTTCTAGTTAGTGAACGTTAGTTGTGACGCACTAAGTGAGCGACGGCAAACTGAAATTCAAAAATGGGTATGACGACCAAATTAAATGGACTGACTTGCAGTTCCCAATTGACTTTTATTTAGAATTAGTGCCTATTTTTCAGATTCAAGACAGAAGCAATTTGTAAATCCAGAAGAATGGTTTGATCATTTTGAAAAGGAGCCTCAAACCCTTCATTGCGACGTTAGCCCTGGGTTCCCACATATACTATTATTCACATGGAAGCACGATATTGTACAAGTTCGTAAATCTCGACTTCTCCGATTATCTTGATCAATAAATTGCATCAAATCAACAGTTGTGCAAAATCAAAATGGATATTGAAACATTGATATGTCAGTTATAAATAGACCCTGGCACAGCGCTGGCGGATCGACCGAACGCCGCCAACGAGAGGCCCAGTTGACCGCCGCCGAAGTGTCGCTACGCCGCTGGAACGCCTCAGGCGTGCCACCGCCAGCAGAGGCGGCGGCGTTCGGCTGACTTTGAATTAATTTTGCGGCAATTCTTTATTGCGTCAACCGCAAAGTCGGAGCTTTTCTTTCTCGTGTGGTTTAGTATTTCGATTTCCTGATTAGAAATCAAGCAGGGCTTGCACTATCCCTGAATTTTTGGGTATTTCCCCAAAATATATGCGTCACCCCGAAAAAAATTTATTAATTTAAATTATTATTAATTTTAAATTATTAATTTAAGCAAATTATTGCCTATAAGGGGGGGGGGGTAGGGGGCTATCATTTTTAAATGATAATACCTCATTTTTTAAAATTAGAAGCAGGGATGCCAAAAAGATAATTTTTTTTTCATTTAAAATGGAGACGGAAGAAAATGATATCAAATTCTCTGGGAAACTATTGAAATATTTTGATCGACCCAGAGCCCCCCATTAGGACTTGTTCATTTTCTTGGGTATTTTACGATTTCTCATAGGCTACTGGCCTAATTTGGCTTTTGTGTGTGTTCCCTTTTAATTAGGGTTTTTTTGATCTTATTGAATGCCACGGCAAATCTATGACTCAGTTTTTCAATAATTGGAGGTATATCTGAATAATCTCGACATTTTTGTTGTTGTCATTGTACCCCTTTACTCATACCCTAATTTTTTTAACACTAAGCTGTTTAACCTTATTTCGCGTGTTTGTTTGAACCATATAATGACGTACTTAATTATTAAGTAAATTATTTTTTTAATGTAAAGCTGAGACGATATCCTATCAAGGTGGTATCCAGAGGAGGGGGGGGGTAGGGAGGTATTAAATTTAAATGATAATATCTCGAATTTTTTATTGAAAGCAGGGATGGCAAAAAGTTATTTTTTTTATTTAAAGCAGAGACGGTATCCTATCATGGTGGTATCCAGGGGGGGGGGGTAGGGAGCTATCATATTTAAATGATAATACCTCGATTTTTTTTAAAGCGGGGATGGCAATAAGTTAATTATTTTTTTTATTTAAAGCAGAGACGGTATCCTATCAAGGTGGTATCCAGAGCGGGGGGGGGGGTAGGGAGGTATTAAATTTAAATGATAGTATATTGAATTTTTTTTATTGAAAGCAGGGATGGCAAAAAGTTAATTTTTTTATTTATTTAAAGCAGAGACGGTATCCTATAAAGATGGTATCCAGAGGGGTGGGGATAGGGAGCTATTGTTTTTAAGTGATAGTACCTCGACTCAGTTTTTCAATAATTTGAGGTATATCTGAATAATCTCGACATTTTTGTTGTTGTCATTGGTACCCCTTTACTCATACCCTAATTTTTTTTCAAGGAACACTAAGTTGCTTAACGTTATTTTGCGTGTTTGTTTCAACCATATAATGACCTAGTTAATTATTAAGTAAATTATTTTTTTTAATGTAAAGCTGAGACGATATCCTATCAAGGTGGTATCCAGAGGGGGGGGGGTAGGGAGGTATTAAATTTAAATGATAATATCTCGATTTTTTTATTGAAAGCAGGGATGGCAGAAAGTTATTTTTTTTTATTTAAAGCAGAGATGGTATCCTATCATCATGGTGGTATCCAGGGGGGGGGGGTAGGGAGCTATCATATTTAAATGATAATGGCTCGATTTTTTTTTTTGAAAGCAGGGATGCCAATAAGTTCATTATTTTTTTTTTTTTATTTAAAGCAGAGACGGTATCCTGTCAAGATGGTATCCAGAGGGGGGGGGACATAGGGAGCTATTGTATTTAAGTGATAGTACCTTGAATTTTTTTTATTGAAAGCAGGGATGCCAAAAAGTGTTTTTTTTTTTTTTTTTTTTAATTTAAAGTAGAGATGGTATTCTATCAAGGTGGTATCCAGAGGGGGTGGGGGGGGGGGGTTAAGGAGGTATTATATCTAATGACAATATCTCAAATTTATTTATTCTTAAAGCAGGGATGCCAAAAAGTTAATTATGTTTTTTAATTTAAAGTAGAGACGGTATCCTATCAAGATGGTATCCAAAGGAGGGGGGGGGGTAGGGAAGTAACTATTTAAATGATAATATCTTGAATCTTTTATTGAAAGCAGGAATGTCAAAAAGTTAATTTATTTTTTTTTAGTTTAAAGCAGAGACGGATCTTATAGAACATTGTATGACGGCTTTAAAAAAAATACAAAAGGGGGTGTGAAGGGAGGTGAGAGACTTTTACAAGAATATGACAGTTTAGTTGCTACCAGTAGCTACTAGGTGGAGTATCCTATGAAAGTGTACTGTCAATGAGTAGAGAAAGTAAACTTGTAAACTTAAGCTGTGATTTGAGAAAGACTGATTTGAGAAAGACACAACCTTTACGGCGGTGCGCCGCCGCTGCTTGCTGTTTTTTTTGGCCCCGCCGCCGCCGGTCTTCCCTCATCGGCGTGGCGCCGGGTTCTAGTTAGAAACTATAGAATATTATACTTTAAACCTAATAAGGACCATGAAAATTGGTTGTTTCTAATGAAAGCATGGGCTAAGGTCTCAGAATTTTTTTTAAAATGAAGGTAAGATTAGTAGGTCAATGTATTTACTAGGCCTAATTTGAAAATATAAACCAGTTGGTTTTATTTTGTGTGGCTTAGCCAAGGCTCTGCACAAAAGGGCCTTCATTGGGCATAACAGATAAATATCTAGACTAGTATGGGGCAAGTTGATTTTAGTAGTGGTACTATTGACTAGTCAATTAGTTTCTAAGCTAGAACAGAAGTCAAAAAGGAAAAAAAAATACAGATATACCATTTAATTTCTCATTTACATGTATTTCTGAATGTTATCTTTACTAAAATTTCGATGCATCCCAGTCCCATACCCCAAAATGACAAGATATAGGCCTTGTTCTAGACTATTTAAAACGGCTGAATTAGTATACAGTTTTTTAGCCACTTAAAAATCTTACGCACTTAAATTGTCTAGTGTGACGCCTTATAATAATTATTGCGGTAACATGCAAATTTCGTTTCCAGTTTTAAACTTGAACCATTGAAACTACCCGTGTCAAAACCCTTGAACTAGGTTTTTTAATGTCCCCCGCAGTGAAAAGCAACGAAAATTACATTTGTGCATAGATCGCACGTATGTATCGCCTTTTTTCAAAAAATTAATGAAAAAAAACAGTTTTTCCGAGGGGAAGAGTTTTCTCCCGTTTTTTAGAATTAGTAATATTGCGCATGTAAAAACCACATTTTTTTAATTTTGCTAAGTTCCTTTGCCGCTTTTCTAAATCTGAATCAAATACTTTTTTAATGAATGCATATAAATAAAAAACCCTGTTGATGTTTTGGAGAAAAAGCAAAAGAATTTTTTATCCAAATTAAATGTTTTTTTCTCATAATTTATATAGAGCTGCGCACGAAGCTTAATTTATTTTATTTGATTTAATTTTTGAATGAAGTGTTAATTTATTATCTATTGAATGAAGTGTTAATTTGTGTGGTAATTTTGATTGAAGGCCTTTGCGTATTTGTTGTTATATAGTTTAAGATAATTTTATGGCCTGTTGATTAGCGGTTATTATTTTTATTTATTTCTTTTTTTACTCTTCGTATTCGGAGGAAATAAAAAGTTTGAATTGAATTGAATATATTACTATAACTAGTATAAATAAACCAAAATTATGTTTCCCTATGCTTTTAGGATTATACAAAACTAGCGCTTTACTGAAAACACAAAATAATATAGGACTATGGTGCAGTAAAAGCAAACCAATTAAGAACACTTTTGTAGAATCAAAATATTATCAATCCCTTTTAGGATCAATCCCTTTTAAGATAAAGCAACACTCCATTTTAGGATTTTCTTTATTATTTTTACGTTTAATTTGGTGTCACTTCTGCGCAATGGCTCAGTCCAATGACTGGCTCTCGTTTTGGTTCTTAAAAGGACATGTCATGATTAGTTTGTACACAAGTTCGAAGTAAGGCCATATTGATAGTATTAGGACTATAGAATAGCTTTAGAATTTGCATCATAGCTTGAAATTCACTCTTGTGCAGAGAGAAATAATCGGATTTCCAGAGTTCATATTATGTCTTATTTGATCTTCATTTCAGGTGATACTAAAGCATATTTCTTACAATTTAAGACTGTATATTACCCACTATTGGTATTATAGGTGGTGAGAGCAAAATGCTGCTTGATAAATCAATCCAATATTTCTGTATGCTGTTCAATTACTTCGCGGTTATTAAAAAAATTTAGTTTTACGCTTATGTTTTTTAAGATAATTTTAATTGTATACTGAAAGTTACTAATGTCGAAACTGGTGTAAGACTATGAAAAGCTTTATAGGTTCGTTTAGTGTTGTCAGGATACATATTCATTTTTGACTCTTAAATCAATAATCCTGTTTTTTATACTTGACTTTTGTGTCTTCAGTAAAGCGAGTAGAACCCCCTTATCCAATACGACGAGTACATAATTTATTCATGGATTATTGATCCGCTAACAGGTCAATAACACCTTTTCAAGGTCAATCAGGGGCTGTTTCTAAGTGTATTGACTGCGGGACGAAGTTTGCGCATGCGCACTGAATACTAACGGGGCAATGTATTGATCTGCTAACGGGAACATGATCACGTGTCTCTTTCTAGGCCAATCAGGGGGTGTTTCTAAATGTATTGATACGCTAACGGGACAGGATCACGTGTCTCTTTCTAGGTCAATCAGGGAGTTACATAAAGGTTTCCCTTACATCACAATTCGCCCTTGAGATTTTGTTTATAATGGACATGCATTGAGGTTAAATTATCAAACAGTCTCAAACCGCCATGGAGATAACACTAAATATTGATGAGTTGGAAGTCTTAGCTACAAAGATTTATAATGTGAGTTTGTTTAGTAAATTTTCTTAGGCTTTTTTCCATATAAAATCATTTTGTAGTCCCCCTCCAGTATATTCAAATTCAGGGTATACCCCCTCCCCCAATACAATCTCCACTATGTGATGTTTATAGTCGTTAGAAAGCGTAAAATACGCTCTTTTTTACCATGTAGCCCCCCCCCTGTTAACGATTTTAATTCTTTCATTGGAAATAATTCTCTTTTTCGATAAATTCATGTAATTTTCATGCTTTCTGTATTCTAGCAAAAGTGACAGCTTACAACCGTCAACTCTTAGATATTTTGATCCCCTTAGCCGTGAACCTGACTTTTATCATTTCCGTAAAGATTTAAATAAGGATAATTATTGACACCCGTCAAGTGCGCATCCTGTGTAACTCAATTGTCAAATTAAGCTTAACCAAGTAAAATGGTTTCAGGAAAAAGATACTTTTTTCCAGTCAAATTAGCGATATATTTTTCTACAGTAAATCTTTTGAATTCCTAGGGGGAGAGGAGAGGTGTTGCTTATGATCAATATTTTGATATGGAAAATTTACCTTCCATTTTTGAGTACTCAGTGTTTATATGGGGGAGGGGGGAGGGGGCAAGGCCTTGCTTCTAACAATTTCATTGTAAGATGAAAAAACTGTTTCTTCACGTGAACTGCAAAGAGATGGATTCATTGTGCAGACATGTACCCCCTTTGACAAGAAAACTAATGTAGCCTTTTTCTTTATATAACCCTGAAGTTTAGTGTTTGGTTAAATTTATTTATATCATATTTATGGCGGGCTATTTTTAGATCTAGATTTTAAATAATTGCCCTGGATTTGATGCACCTTTTGGCCCTAAAGAATAATGCTAGTTTTTTTTAATTTTTTTCTAAATGGTAAAAATAGGATTTCTATGCTTTTCGGGTTTATTTCCAACACGGAGTGTATTTAATTTTTTCTCTAAATGGTAAAAATAGGAGCTACTGATTGTCAAGGTTTATTTCTCACAAGTTATGTAATAAAACGTTTGATTTCTAAGCCTGGCTTCTTTATCGCAATCTTACTTTTTGCTTTGCTGAAAAGGGGAGAGGCTTCGTTTGGACAAATGCTTTCTAGACAAAATTAGTTTTTGCCTTACAATAAATTCAGTTTTTTCTTCTTTAAAGGGAGTCGTTATTTTATACCAAATTTTCTCTTCTTTTTAAGGACAATTTTGAGAAATGCTCGCCTCCCAGTAAGAGAGCTAGGGGTAACGATGCTACTTATATGCAACGGTTGGAGATTCCTGGACCATAGAGAGCCCCCCACATCCCTTCCAGACCAGCGCTGCCTGCCCAAGTCCCATCCGATCAGACACCAATGCAGCCTGGCAGAAAATTAAAAAGGGAGTGGATGGCTGCACACATGATGGTGAGCCCCACTGCTCCAACCCCCCAAGCCAGTGACATCACTACCACATCTGCATATCCCACTGACACTGCTGGCCCAGTTTGCAAAAGAGCGTGACGTCACCACCCCGTCCATCCTCCGACATGCGTTCCCAGGACCATCCGGCACTCAAGTGCAGCCAGAATTTTAGATGTAAGCATTTTTTACCTCTACTTTCTACCCAGTTATAGAAATATCTAATTATGTCTTTCAACTTTTTTAGGCCTTTCTTTTCGCCATTTTTCAACACAGTAAAAGCGTGTCAGAGATATCAAAAGACATTTTTCACTATTTTTTCAACCTGATAAAATATAACGTTCTCCCATTGAGTTGTTTAATTATTGCATGCATTCAACCTGACGAATTATGTTAGCGAAGCCAAAAAAAGGCCCTACATATTCCCATAGTAAGTAGCAAAATCCTTTGCAATATAAACTGCTTTATTAACGAATGCTTCACCTTGCCTCTACAAATGTTATAAAACAACTTTCTATTGGAATGAGTTGTGTATCGTGAAAGGGATAGGCTTTCCATCTCAATCAAAGTAAAGACAACCAGTTGTTTTTCCAAAGCAGATAAAGAGTATTAATATGAAATTTTTGGAGGTTCTTTGAACAAAATCAAAACCTACTATGTCATGTTTTAGAGTGTAAATATCTTATATTAGTTGGAACTTTCAGAATATATAGAGTAGTTAGAGTAGTGAATTAATCAAATGCTACTACTAAGCGTTTTTTAAGCACATGTAAATAATAATCCAATTTTAAAAATAGGGTGATTTAGACACTTTGAAAATGAGCTATTTTCTTTATAGCTTGCATTAGTTCCATATTTGTTGTCTCCGTCCTCATCGTTGAAAGAAGAAGAACTCATTGATGCATATATGGAGTTTTCATGCTATTCAGGACAAAGAACCCATCAACGAATGGCATGATATCGGTAACTCCATTGAAATACCCTGTAATATTGATAATTTTCTAACTATTATTTCAATGTACAACCTAGCACAGTTGAGCAAGGGACTTAACATTGCTAAGTCCAAATACCATGCTAATTTTAGATGATTTTGTCAGTGAATTAACTGAGAATCCTTCACCCTCAGATTACATGAACAAAGTTCCAGTTCAATCAAATGAAATGACTTCGATAAATTCTCACAACCCTATTGTTGAACAGAGTGAGGGCTTAGGGGGGGGGGAATAATACACAAGAGGGGGAGGGTAACAATACACAATTTACAACACTTCCTGAATTCTACCAAACAAATTCGGTATTAAATACAATAGTCGTCTACACCGCAACCTTTGGGGATCCCTTTAATTCGCTTATGGGGGAAATTTTATATTTGACCCTAAAGATATTGTCCATGTATATGTAGATAAAATGCGTGCACTGTTAGAAAACCAGATTCAGTTGTGGGGGGTAGGGACTCTATTAAGGTTTCAATTGTTTTAAAGATATTTTATTAAATGAGGGCAAAAGTGAAGTTTATTATCATTTTGTACATACCGAGATGCTAGTGGTCTATCCACATTTAGAAAATTATGAAACAGTTTTTTATGCGATGGGTAGACCACATTAGTACGCATCTCGAAATTTATAATGAGAACGGGAGTGGAACAGTAGTTTTATTTTTTGAAAATTTAAGTGTTAATATTTGTAAATTTAAAAAAAGATTTTATTTTAAGAGGTGGGACTGGAGGGCCAAGGGCAACAGTTCTGAAATATCATTCAGATTTAAAGGGTTGTCAAGGCGTTCAACGAATCTGTTTTGAAACAGGTCAAAAATGTTTCATGTACGCTTTCCTCATGTCAGCTTTTCGACCTCTAGCAGATGTTGCTACAAAGAAAAATTTAGAATACTGGGCTGTATATGGAAGGGGGGCTCTGATTTTCCCTTCTAGATTTCTTTTGTTTAGAGGGAAAATTCCCAGTAACGCTAAGGTCAATTGATATTTTTTGAAAGGGCCAATGCCATTTAAATATCTGTAGACTGTACTTGGCCAGTGACGTTTTTAACATTTTAGATATTGTCTGTAGAAACACAGACCAAATTTATTCAGAGTTTGGATTAGATATAGGTTATTATTTTTTTACACCACATTTGGTGATGGACTTGATTTTAAAATTAGTAGGGAAGAAATAGGGCTGATCACTGATGTGGATCAACACCTTTTTGTAGAAATATCAATGAGGGGGGGGGGGTATGTTTTTCATGGGGGATCGCGTTTTAACAACAGATCCAAGTGGACAAGACACTGGTGTAAAGTCAAATGCAGTTTTCCTCGACATGAACTCATTATACCCCTCAGCAATGTCTCACTACTCTTTGCCGTGTGAAAACTATAAATGGCTTGAGAATCCTTGTGAGATCCCCTACATTCACACCGTCGAGGACAATGTGCCACAAGGATGGTTCTTTGAAATTGACGGGCACACACCATTGGAACGTTATGATTCTGTCAAGGATTTTGTATTCCCTTGTATCAATCGACCAGTGACCAAGGAATCGCTGAGCCCATATAATCGATCTTTGGTTGATGATATGGGCATGCACTGGACCCCCTCCAAGCAGAAACTGATTGCAGATCTAGACCCTAAACAGAATATCGTTTTTGACCATGTGCTTTTTGCAATGGATGATGAACAATGGGTTCAAGATCACAAAAATACATAGGGTCCTGTAGTTCAGTCAGAAACCTTATTTGAAGACGTTTATCGATACCTTTGTCGGTAAACGTTCTCAGGCAAAAAGTAAAGTAGAAAAGGAAATTTTACAAACTCATTTTAAATTCAACGTGTGGCAAAATGTGTGAAAGCGTACGAAACAGGTCCCGTTTTGACGTCGTAACCTGCCCCAAGAATGTGCACGAATTATAGCAGACCCTAATTTTACATTTACGTTCACGAGCATAGAGTCGAACATCGTTCTTCTACACAGGAAAAAAATAAATATTGTTCTGAGCAAGAATATGGTGGGAGGCAGTTCAGTACTAGAAATTTCCCAAAAGCTCATGTTGTCCTTTTTTTACAATGTGTGCAAGGTACAATGGCCAAGGAGGGGGAGGTTCAAGTTTATTATGGGGATACAGATTCTCTGCTGTTAAAGGTTTAAAACCGGGGATTTATTAAATGAGTTAGAAAAGGGGGTGCATATCAGCTCGCGGATGGATTTCACTAACTGGAATTCTTCCCTCTACCCCGAGTTGGTGAAACGTCAAGCTCCCAATCAGCTACTAATGTTAAAATCAGAGACTGGGAGTGATTTAATATCCAATGGGTTGTTCCCCGGTTCTAAAGTTTATTGTGTAGAAACCGACAAAGATGTAAAGCAAGCGTGTAAAGGGGTGCCTACACATTTTGTAAAAAATAATTTCAACATGAGTGTCTACAGAACCTGTGTAGATAGTTGTCTAGTGCCAAGAGCACAAGTGCTAGCAATTCGCTCTCTGCAGTAATAAAAAATATACTGTTAGAGTTGAAAAGAATGTAATGTTGTGTATATCTGACAAGGTATTTGCGCTCGAGGATGGTGTAAAAGTACTCCCCCACGGCCACTAATCGAATTTCAGGCCGGGTTGAATGTGTAGACTATCGCAACAAACTTGGTAACCCTAAACCTGGATAAATTAACCTAACCTAACCTGATAAATTAACCTAAACGTTCAATGCAGTACAACCTAACCTAACCATGATAAATAACTTAAATGCTCACCGAACCTAACCTGATAATTAACTTAAATTATCAAATAGTACAACCTAACCTGCAGCAGCGGCGACTATTGTATACAAAATTCCCGCGGCCGGCATTCGGCCCGCGATCCCCGGGGGCTGGGGGTCCCGCCCGCGGCTGGCCTTCACCCCGCGGCCCTAGGGGTTGGGGGGTATTCTCATCTTTTCTTAGTGTTCAACTGTGCTATTTTTCGTGTTTTTTTATGTGAAAAATGTTATTCTTGTACAAATAGTGCTATTAGTGCTGTTGTACAAAAATTGTGTGTACTATTCTTGTTGTATGTCAAATAGTGTGTGTGTTGTTCTTGATTTACAAAAAAGGGTTTTTGTCAATAAATGAAAAATATTGTTGTATGAATAGTGTGTGTGTTGTTTCTTGCTGTACAAAAAAAGTTTTTTTGTTAATAAATATTGTTGTTTTGTTCGTTTTGAACAAATAGTGCTTTTATTGTTGTACAGAAAGTGTTGATGTTAAATAAATATTGTTGTTGTTTCTTGTTGAACAAATAGTGCTGTTGTTCTTGCTGTACAGAAAAAGTGTTTTTGTTAATAAATGTTGTTGAACAGAAAACTGTTGGTGTTAATAAATGAAAAATAGTGTGGACTATTATTGCTCTACAGAAAAGTGTTTTTTTTGTTAATGAATGATGCTATTGTTGTTCTTGTTGAACAAATAGTGTGTGTACTATTCGTGTTGTACAGTGTTGATGTTAATAAATGAATGAAATATTGTTTTTTGTTGTTCTTGTACTAGATAGATCTATGGGAAATTTATTATTTATTCATTTGACAAGTATGGTTTTACGTTATTTGTAGTCCGAACTGTTTGTCCACAGCGCAGTATGTATCAATTTAAATAACATTCAGATCGTTTCTGTGTGGCCCATCAATGTCTGGGAAAACGACACTTTTAGCTAAAATAATTAAAAATTGTAATACAAATGTTTTTGGAAAAACCCAAGAAAATTTATTATTGCTATAGTATTGGCAGAGAATCCTAGACGATCAAATAATACCTATTGCCACATCCATGCCAATACAATTCATGCCAATACTCGATGTTTTCAATAGTATTGAACCAAACTCAGGGCTGATTATTGATGATTTGGCTGAAATCAATTGAACAGTTCTGACAGGAAATGCTACAGCTTTTTACCGTTCGCTCTCATCATGAACACATTTCCATAAACCCTAGTTCTACACAATCTGTTTCATCAGAGCAAATGTATGAGAATCCTTGCTTTGAATTGCACCATCTGTATTATCTACCGAGATGTTCGTGATTCTAGCTCGCTAATAACTCTCAATATGCAAATATATATCCAGGTGCTCCAAATTTCTGCTGTCAGTGTACACTCAGGCGACAAATAAGCCCTACGGGTGCATTTTGCTAGATCTTAATCAGAATACACCCGAGGATCTACGTGTAGTCACAGATATTTTTCCGACAAAGGATTTACTGTATATCTTCCGGTGAACAGTAGAAAAAGCTATTAGTTGCCATCATGACACTGAAGAAAACTACACGAACAGCGGCATTTATTTTCTGTTTTAGGCACTTCAAAACCCCCAATTAGGAAGGCCATACTCAAACATGGTGTTGACAATGATTTCATTAATCTAATATCTGAACTTTGATTAAGTTTAACTGAGGGCAATGTACACTTGTCAGAAGGTGTTATAAAACAGACAAAGCAACATCGTTCTACTGTACGTGCCTTGGCTTGCAAAAACAAAGGAAAAATTTTTTAAAAGGAAAACATCTCCTTCAAACGGGCAGTAGCTTTTTTACACTTTTACTGCAATAATTGCAGGACTTGTAAACAGTTTTTCTCTAGATGGCTAAACCTTATAAATTGACGCCATTTGAAGCTTGTCCTTTCGCCCGTGGAACATTTTGAAGACAATCTAAGCAAATTCATTAATGATGAAAATATTGCCGATGATAAAAAAAAGCTAGTTTTACTTCAAGATGCATTGCGACGTGTGGACAATCATAGACCTTATCGTGAGAGACCCGCCACCATCCCAGATCCCCCTAAACAGGAAACATCTCCTCAAGATTCAGCGGTGCAATCAAAGGAGAAGGAATCGAATCGCATAGTGACATAAATTGGAAATCTATTCTCAGTGACCTATCGAGAATAGAGTAAAAGAGTATTAGCATATCTCATGTTGGAAACTGGTGGTGATGATTATCAAGTTCAGGTCGATAGCACAGGGAAACGAATTATAATTCAGGAAAAAAGTTATAATCTAGTTTATTTAATTTGCGATATGGTTACGATCGTAAAGGACTTTTATCATTTGACATAGTCTATACACCTTTATAAATGCATCAAACTTCCCAAAAGTCTTATTGGCAATAAGCAAATTCTAAAAAAACTAAGAGAATATAGTCCTCCAACAACACCAACACCATTTAAAAAAGAAGATTCAATATTGAAAATACTAGCAGCAGTAGCAGCAGCAATGATTTTATAACACCAGTGGCTGCTAGTCAAAAGCGACGACGTATTGATACACCCTCCAGTGTGCAAAAGGGAGTGAATATTACACTACGTGTTTGCGTTCAAAATGGATGAAGTTTTAAAACATGTCTATGAAAATATTGGTAAATCGGGAAGTCTAAGTCCCCCCACAACGCTTTCTAAAGTTGCCTCTGACATAAATGGCAGCACATTAAAAAAAAGCAAAATAGTATCTAGAAAATAACCGAGTTACACATTGCATCGGAATCGCAGGCTTCGTGGCAAACAATATCGACCACTAAAGCATTTTTCCCTCTGCATATAATGCAAACTGATCTTTCAACTTTAGACGCCATTCAACGACGTCACAATACACCCTACAAATATATTCTACTGGCAATCAGTGTCTTTAATCGCTATGCCTATGCCATTCCATTGCGATCAAAGAGATGTGTTGAAGTTTCTCATGCTTTATAAAGTATTCTTGAACAGGAATGCTATAGAAAGATTCAAACGGATCGGGGTAGTGAATTTGTTAATCCTCATGTGCAAAAGGTTCTATTGAAATATAATACAACGCTCTATCATAGTCACAGTCTGATAAAGGCTGCATTAGCTGAACGATTCGTCTATTAATTTTAAGATATTGTACGCTGAAATACTCTTTCTTTTATTCATGATTTAGATAAAATCATGCAAATATACAGCCAACAACCACATCGATCCCTGTCAATGTTAGTCTGCAGTGAAAATACTTTTGAAGTTTTTTCTAAAGCAATATTCTAGTAAAAAGAAAAAAATAGTGAAGAAGAAATTCAATGTTGGTGATGCTGTTCGAATTAATAGAACCACCAATATTTTTGAAAGGGGAATTATTTATGGAGCACTGAACTTTTTAAGTGTCCAAAATCCTAACACACTACACCCACGACATATCGCTGCGAGACACAAAGATGATGAGATTCTCCGCGGTTTTTTTATGAATACAAACTACAAAAAGTTAAAAAACACTAGTGGAATTTATCAAATTGAAAAGATATTAAAGAGTCGTACTCGCAGGGGCAAGAGACAGTTGCTTGTTCACTGGCTAGGATACAACTCTGATTTTGATTCTTGGGTTGCAGTTGAAGACATTAACAATGTCCAATGATTTCTCTTTGTGACTTTCATGTCCAATGTTTCTGATCCTCTCTACAATTACTTGAATAGAACAAGTGATTCTTGGACGAAACACTCTCCCACCATCAAATTCGACGATGGAAGTATGAAGTGGTTCTTCTCTACTGTATTCTCAAAATAAATATGATATCCTGAGAAAGGATCGCAAATATGATATAAAATTCAAAAGATCAATTGGATGAATTATCCATATATTGAATTACCCTATGAAGAACTTACCTGTATGAATGATTTATGTCGTTCTATCAATAAAAGAATTTCCGCTCGTAAAAATGGAGCCTTTCATTTCAACAACTATTCAAAGGAGGAGGGCAAGATCTATATTAGATCACCTATTGCCGATGAAAAGGTTATTCTCAATGATAATCTAATAGATGATCTTGGCTTTAAGCTCAATATAATCAATGGTAAAAAGTGCTGGAAACACTAATTTATATTTTTGCTGACTACCCGCCTGCCTTCTCCACGGACGCTTGTGTATTTCTCTACGCTTCATTTGTTGAAACATCCAGGGTTGGTAATAGCAATGTTCCCCTCCTACGAGTTCTTAAACAAAAAACCATCCATCAAGAACACATTCACCATTACAATATAAAGCATCTTCAGTATATCCCCGTAAACACTTTCTATTTGGAACTCTGTCAGTTTAACACTAAGAACTGAATTAGGTGATCCCCTAGCAATAACAAAAGGTTTGGCTGTGATTATATGCCCATTTTCGACCCATTCAGCAACAAGATGTCTAATAGAAAAGTGATATTCATTTGTCCTGATATTGACTGCTATGTTAATACTCTTGGCCCAAGACGACTGGGCAATGGAATGGACTATTACTAAGGTCGCTCTGTCGATGTCTGGCTATGGTCTTGGCAGTTGGGTTTGCTAAGCTGTTTCGCTCTTGGCACTACCTCTGGCTAGAAAATATATTGTACCGGCTGCGACAGATTTTGCATCCTCTACACTATACGATTGGGGCTCTGGCAAGGGTTTAAAAAAAAAAGTGCTTCGGAAAATCTTACGTCCAGTGCGCGAGCCCTTGGTGAACAAGTGAAATCCCATCAAATGGAAAGGTTTAAAAAAAGGTCGAGAAAACAGTGCATCACTCATCAGTCTCTGCTGCTCAGGTCAGAAACGAAAGACATCACCCCTGTCAAAGAAGAAGAATGAAAAAGACGACACGTACAATAAATAATAGAAGAAGCGCCAGGAAGAGAATTGTTAGATCGAAACTATATGTATTTTCTTAAGATCTCATATCTACCGCATAAGGATTCCAAACCTTCAATAGCTTCATCTTTAAATCTATTTAATTCAGAAAATGAATGAATGAATGCATTTATTACCCATGCCATTTAAAAACAGATGGAGCACAACAAAAGACAAGAAAAAAACGCAAAAACACTAATTCTTCTGAACAAACACAAAAAAAAAAACCAAACACAACACCAACAGCTTATGCCAACTACTGCTGGAGAATCATAGCCCAGGGTGGGACTTAAGTGTCAAATTATATCGAGTAATCTGCGCTAGGATAGCTTCTTCAGGATTCATGATGCCGTACCGATGCGAAACATATCGATTGCTTGTCCATGGTGTTAAACGCAACAAAAACTTTGCATACTTGTAGTACACTGAACGCAATTTCAGTCTATCTGATAGCCGTAAATATACGCCAGAATGGCTATTTAGGTACAAATAATGGGCAAAACCATAGCATTGTACACCCGGGCCAGCAGACGACGGTCAAACTTCCGCTTATTTGCCACAATACGGCTTATACGTAAATGAAACCCGCTTCTGAAAATGAGAAAGCAGTAACCGCCGCGTCTCTAGTATTGACCGTCCAATAGGAAGGCCCAGATATACAATGCCACCGGCGAGCCCAACAGTAGAAACACCAAGTGTGATGCTTCGACCAGCATCAGATTTCGAATTAAACACGCAGTACTTCAGACTTGTCGGCATTAAACTGAAGTCCATCTGAGGCATACTCTTGTGTAGTCGATAAAATTATCTTCTAGTCCTTGCAGAAAGCGGCTCAGGTTCAGTACATCGTCCGCATATCCAATCAAAGATAAATCAACACCGCGCAGAATGTAAGTCATAAGTGACTTCGATTGCGGCTTTACGATACTGTTATTAAATGCCGTCGGTGACGAAATGGCACCTTTGTCTTACCCCCTTCTTTACCGGGAGAAGGGGATTACCACGCGGAGAAACAGCAACATCATTCAAAGGCTAGTGCACTCACTCGCTGGTAAAGGAAGTTTAAGTTCCGCTTTAGATTTTCATACATGTCACCAGTGGGGCTAGAGAGCTAGGGAATCAACACCGCGCCAAACCCATATCCAGTATAATCTCCTCGTGGAGAAGCGAATCAAACGCGCGCCTTACATCATGAGTGGCTAAAGCGATGCTTTCACCGCCGCGGTCTTCTGCATCAACTAAAGCGGATACTAAAGCAGAAAGAGCATGGCCGCACCCGAGGCGGGACTGAAACCGACTGATGGGCCTGAACTGTACATTTAGTACGAAGCTCCTCAATAATCAGATTTTCAAATATTTTACAAAAAACAGTTGAAACCGTTATCGGGGCGAAAAGACGAACAATCGGAAGGAGGTTTATTTTTCTTTGGATAGGAGTCAGACATCCAATTGAAAAAGAATCGGCACAATTCCCAAATTAAATATCATTTGGTAAGGAGGACAAATGCTCAATAAACATACCCCACTGGACAGACAACGACAAATTTGTGCAGAAATCCCGTCATATCCTCTAGACTTTTTTTTTCTTCAGTTTCCCCATTGCAGAAATAATCAGACTCTTTGTAATAATCCGGTCCGGACTAGATGCATGCTCAAAGAAATCTTGGAGTCTCGCTTTATAACTATTTTGAGATGGGGATCCGGAGCAGAAAATTCTTTTTATAATGCTCATCCATGAAGAAAGTGGTATAAAGAGACGGGGTTTGACTTGGCGCTTCTTTCACAAGACTAGAACCACAAGCTTATTAGGCCGCGACCGAACTTCATCCGAACAGTAATGACGAAATAATCGGAATTCCGATGCAAAATTAGAGCTGCTTTGCAAACTGACGTTTCGTATAGATGTACAGTTTTCTCAGCCACCCATCCCCCGCGGCTTATCTGCTTCAATCCAGACCGAGAGCCAAAATTTAGCAGAAAAAGCAAGCATTGCGCAAGTTACTATTAGTTGACCACCGGCTCTTCGGTTCCAGATTTTACTCCCTAATGGGTACCGCCGATTTTTCTGCAAGGGATAGGGCATGAGTAAGTTCACTACAATATAGATTCAGACCCGAATTCGAGAATCCCGCATATTCTGTTTTGAACTCCGCATTAATAAATCAAACGGTACGCGAATTTTCGCCAGAATATCATTACACGCATTCTGGAAGAGATCAGATGACGCCCTATCCCAATCTCTAATATAAAACACAGATCGCTTTTTTTAGCAAACGGGATAAAGAAGGACCGACATCATCAAACCGAGCACTAAAAACAGAGGAAAATGATCTGACGTAAAACTAGAATCACTAACACCAACTTCCACAATAGTTACAGATCGCGTGTGACAAACATGGGTCTAAATTAGAATGTGCTACCCGAATTATAGGGACGTAAGTAAAACTTTTATTCTTCGGCGCAACCAAGTAATCATCATCAAACAGACCGAAGATAATACTTGGACGAACAGAATCACCAGAAGAATTAAGTGAGTCAGTTAGTCACAATTGAAGTCACCAGTCACGATGCAGCATAAGCCCTGCTCTTTTATATTTTCCCAAGCACTTAGACAAACGAGCGACACTAATGGCAAAAAGTCTCTCAGAACGGTCATCGCGATAGTTCGTGGGGTAAGTATACATTCAGCACACCACATTCTGGATTCTAACCGCTAAAAAGTCACTTGCTGAATCAAGACAGAAGAAGTAAAAACATGACTTCACGTAAGTCGCTAGACCACCACAAAGGCCGGCCATGAGACTGAGAGCGGCGCGCAGCAACCGAGAACACTTTGTGATTAGTTTGATAGTTTCCAAAAGGCTCAGGCTCAAAATGTTTGCAAAATGTTCTTGAATACACACTATGTCACACTTCGATAATAAAAAAGTCCTTCAAAACACAGACCGACTTAACAGATTTCCATTTATATTCCACGAGGCAATCGCATAAGAGGCTAAGGGTCCTCGATTCATTTCTTCGCTGGGGTAGGTCTATATTTGAAGGGCACCGAACACTGTAACATGTATGACCTCTTTTTTTGCATGTGATACAGAACATATCGTTGTTGCACTTATTGTCCTTACTAGATACTGTGGTCAGTGCCACCACAGCGGCCACAGATGGGAGATGCGGCGCAATCTGCCGCCACATGACCGAGTCCATGACAGGAGTAGCAACGTTTCGGTAGAAATTAAATTCCTCGGCAGGCAGCTTCTCGTAGCCACGCGGACGGAGTCCGCGAGAAAACGGTCTAGATTCTTTCTGGATTCAAAGTACACCTTGAATACTTTCGAATGTTCGTATTTTCCTATTTCCACTGCTTTTACGGCATTTGGGACAATAGTTTCGACATCCGTGTGGGACATACTATTTGGGACTCGTTTTAGAACTCCGATGAACAAGCGCTCCTTCAGTGACGCTGTAAACCGTGGGTGTCCTAGACCTCATATTTTCCATAATCTTCTCTGCAGTCGCCTTCGACTTGACGTAGAGCTTCCAGTCCTGTTTAGTCTTGCGAAGTTTCGCTAATGTCGTCAGAATTTGGACATAAACTATCCACGAAACCCTTACGAGCAATTGGGTTGTCTAGAGTCTCTGGTAGGTCTTTCAGTACAACGGCATAGGATGGCTTAGTACTGACATGAGCATGACCATTATTGATAGAGACACTGTTGATAGAAACTTCAGTAGTTGCAGACATACTCGGAACAGCGTAGGTTTTCCGAGTTGATGTGATGATGTGAAAATGTTGATGTGAGTGTAAAACATGGATACTATGAACAATTTTATCACACAACACCCCCTCTCCGATAATATCCACTTTCAAATTTATTCCAATGAAGACTACTTTATGGACATGTCTTCAGCATTTATAGATTTACGAATGAAAGTCTGGAAATTCAATAATACATTGCCAATTCTTGCCGATGGAATATCCTATGAAAATTGTATATTACATAATTTATTTCGTCAAATCAGTGTCTTCGTAAATGGCACGCTGGTGAGCACAAGCAACAATCTCTCAAATTATACAATCTATATGAAATTCATGCTGATGACACCCAAGTCATGCACAGGAATTGAGAGGCACCTCTAATGGATATGAACATATTACTAATACTGATAGTACAGATGCACCTAAAAAAAATGCTACAACTAGTGAATTACATCTAGTTGGAAAAATATATCTTGAAATATTTAATATACCCCAAATGGCTACCACCACCCAATATAAAGTGGATATAAAATGACGCTTGCTCCATCCAATTTCATTTACGAAAGGAACTTTCTGCCAATCCTGATGTAACTCTCTCCCTCACCTCGGCAATACTACATGTACGCAAACAACAGGTTATGAATTCTGTTGCTTTGGCAGTGAAAAAACTGAGAGCCAGTGGAAATAATATTTAAACTACTTGTTCCTCATACAATCACGAATCACCGTCATATTGCCACAGCTCACGTACCTTCACCGACTCATCCTTTATCAATGGCGAAATTCCGTCAAATTAGCCTTTGCATTTGTAAAAAGCGCTAGTGCAATAGGATCGTCGACTGGATGCCCACATAAATTTGAAAGGTTGGGTCTTTCATCTCTTGTCTGCAAAGTAATGGGAATCCCACTCTACAATCTATCTTTTGATAAATCCTATAAGACATTGTATGAGTTGACCATGCAAACCCTAGATCATGATTCACAAACTATTTGAAAATGGTTATAACTGAAGAAATGTTCGCTAAAACACATGGTATCATTGTATTGGATTTGTCTGGCACCCAGGATATGAGCTTAGTACGAACGGGGAGTGTGCGTTTAGAGTGTACATTTGCCGACCCAATAGCTGAGAGCATTGCACTAATCTCGCTAAATCAATTTGAAACCTATTGGGAAATCACTCCCGAAGGCAGTGTTCTCAACTAGAATTGGCACCATGAACACCAGTCAAATAATCAATATATTTAATATGGGCCCTTACATGTCTAAATACAGATCCTATTGTCTGCCCTCGGACTTTCTTGGAAAAATTCAAAGTGCCAACAATACCCTAATCATTGTTAATAGCAGTCCGTCGACTGTGAATACTGGCCATTGGTTGTGCATCTTTCAAACTATGAAGACGATGGATTTTTTTTGATCCTCTCGGCCTACCCTATAAATTCTACACTCCACACATCAGTAAGTATATTGAGAGCAGTGGGAAAACTATTATTCAAAATCGGAAGAGAGTGCTGGATCTGACGACTAAAAGCTGTGGTATCCATGCGCTACTATATTTCGTGTTCAAATGTCGTGGCTATACTTACAAGCAGTTTCTTAACATTTATGTAGACAATCCACGTCTGAACGACTTTATGGTGGAAAATATCCTGTCAGACCTGTATAATATTGGTTTTAGTGCCCTACGAGTAAAGTGCTTAAAAAATATATTTTGAATTTGTTTATTAATAAATGAAAAATGTATATAAAACAATGTCTTTATTCTTCCTTTAGATTTCTTCTTCGGTGTATAGGCAACTGTCGTGAACCACTAATGCTGGTAAATTATTTGAAACACACTGTATATTGATCTTGATTGGATGCAAAGTCAGGGTCACATTTTCTACAGTATAATGTAACTTCACTCTTGTCATATCTCTTTGTATAGTCAATGATACTATTTGCATTCATATTGTGAAATTCGCGTGTTTCAATCTGTCTATTTGAAGCAATATCACATACAGTGTTTTCAAATGGTGAATCACATTCGGTAACTGCTAAATAAAAATCACTAGCTTTATAGTCATAATAGGCAGTGTCGTCACAAGGATGACGTAGAGAAACCAAATTGTCTTCGTACCCCAACACTTGAATCGTAGACCTGATTCTTCCCCAAAATAATTTAAATCCACGACGATACCAATCTCGTAGAAATAAACTAAAATCACGTTTGGGGTTCTTTCCAATCATACCGGGGTAAGTATCTCTCCCACTGATCACATTTTGTCATAGATACAATTTGAGCATAGATGTCCTCTAGGGTGTAAGAGTCACAAAAATATCTTCAAGACATGAATTACATCCTTTAATTTGTACTGTATATCCTCTATGTAATTTACAAAGATTGCATAATTTGAACTTTTCATTATAGTCATCAATAATTGTACAATTCTCACATGATGACCAACTGCCAAGAGTGTACATGCATAGTGGACATGTATAGAGAACATTTTTGGTTTCCGATTTTTGGTCACTCTCTCACAGCTAAAACGAAACTGATCCTCATTCGATAAATTCAGAGGGGAATGCTGAGAGGAGTAACTCTGTGACGCTACCTCTTTCGAAGGGGAGGCCATCTACATTGAATCTATGGCTTGTAATTTGGATTCTCCATTTAGGAGCAGTTTTTTTTTATGAGCGCCATACTCATAAAACTGTAATTTGGTGCAAAAATGTAAGGGCGTGCTCTCCAAGCCTGAGGATCTGAATTTCCCACATACCTACCCTCATCATTTAAGCTGTGTGGATTGAGCTGGATCAATCCTAAGAGTAATCTGTGGGTGTTTGGCTCATGGGGTTTATTATTTGAGAAGTTAACTTTAGTATTTCGTGGATTGACTTGCCTGAAATCATTAATTAGAATAGTTAATTGGCTGTTTGGGGTTTTCAGACCTAGGTTTTCTACAATTCCGTGGGTGTTTGGCTCATGGGGTTTATTAATTGAGAAGTTTACTCTAGTACTTCGTTGTTTGACTTGCCTGAAATCATGAATTAGAATTGTTAATTGTCTGTTTGGGGGTTTCAGACCTAGGTTTTCTAGAATTCTGTGGGTGTTTGGCTCATGGGTTTATTATTTGAGAAGTTTACTCTAGTATTTCGTGGTTTGACTTGCCTGAAATCATGATTAGAATTGTTATTGGATGTTTTGGGTTTTCAGACGTAGATTTTCTAGAATTCCGTGGGTGTTTGACTCATGGGTTTATTATTTTGAGAAGTTCACTTTAGTATTTCGTGGTTTCAAAAAAACCCATATCTAGCTAATTGATGAATTTTAGACATGAAAATTATGGATATAATGAAAAATATTAAGTAATCCTTTTTATTACATTTATAGAACACTCCTGAAAATATTCAGGAAGACCATAGCATTCCAGTAAGCTTTTTTAATCAGAGTGTTCATGATGTATGGACCGAGTGGGAGCTCACAGAAAGTGAGGGGCTTCTTCTATGTAAACCGGACATTGATACTACAGATGATGACGATGGGGTAGAAGTCCATTATACGGATGATGGACTATCGTATACATCAGATGATTGGTTGAGGAGGGGACCTTCAGGAAGACTGTGTGTCGAAGATGATGATCGCTTATATGATGACATGCCCCCCTCTGAGTAATATCGAAATAATCAGTAATGATGATAGTGATGATGACAGTATTCAAATACTTACAATACCGTCACCTCAAATTGAAGTTATTACCGTTGAGGACGGGTTAGTGGAGGAGGATTTCATATATTTAAAGAGTATTATAAATATTGATTTAACAATGGAATAAATGATTAGAAGAATGATTAATTTTTTTATCATTGATAGAAAATTTGGCTTCGGACTGATAGTACTCTATGGAGTGATCTAATCAACTGAACTATTCATGTACAGAAGTCTCTGCTGGTATCTTACTCTATGCATATCTAATATGAGAATATTAATATATTACAAACAAATTATTGTATGATTACGATGTAAAACTCATTAAGCATATCAATAATTAGATTTATCGTTAAAAGATATATGAGAGCTCTTCCATCCCGATTTTCGATGTTTAAAATCCATTCCATAGAATAACCTCTTATGTTGTCTCTTAAAGGTCCACTTATTCTCTTCTCTTAGATCATCATTCATTATAATAATCAGTGTCATATCTTGCACTATGCACATTTTCTTTGGATTTTCATCACTGTCTTTTATACTATATTTTGAGATATCTCTGTAGAGAAAGCCCTCTTTTCTCTGTCTCTTCTTTCCATCTTCCTTTTCTGTCGTATCAAACCTTGTTTTATGCGAGCTCGCCTGCAAATCTGCGTAAATTTCTCTCCATATCATGTATGATTTTCTCTCCATCATTTCCTCCAGATTCTTCTCCTCTATCCCTGCGTCTACGGTGTCTAAACATGGAGTAGGTTCATGAGAATACTCAAAATCATGAAAATGACCATTACAAATAGAACAGTCACAAAAAAGGATATTTCTAACTCAAACGAAACTCAGAGAGGAGAGAAAGTAACAAAATGAAAAATAAAATCAAAAAGGGTGAAAAAACGAGGATTTTGTCAGCCAGCGAACCATGAAGATGACAAAATATAAGCAAATATTTCGACAAGGACCTCCGCAAGTCGTCCTCAGTGCTTAACAAAAAAAAGAAGAAAAAAAACGAAAATCTAACCTTTCGAAGCTTACTGTACAAAGACAGAACAGACACTGAATATAAAAAACCAGGCAGGAATCAATGAAAATGAATTTACCAAGATGATTGTGCAAAGATCTTTCGTCTTGCAATAACTTTAGCTGGTCTACAATTTCGGTTTTCATTAGATATGCAAATAGGTTCTTTTAAGTTTTTTTCGGGTGAAAATATTGATTGAGTCCTTCAAGATTAAACTGTCGTAAATTGGGCTTAATGAAATATCTTCAGTATCTCTATTTATTGCTAAATTTTGGTTCATATATTTTTTTTTATCTCAATTACCTCCTTAAAAGTTTGTGGTACACCATTAACAGTTGATATTAAGGTTGCCTCGTCAAACAGAACTAGATGGGTCGGGTTTACGAAAATATGCGAAGCCAATGCCGAATCAAAGTTGTCATTGTTATTTTTTAATCTCAGGGACTTATCTATTGAAATTTTTGTGCTCATGCAAACGCTCACCTAGTTGTTGATGGGTTCTACCAATGTAAAACTTTCCACAAGAACACGGGATTCTGTAGACACCACTACCCAGTACAGGGTCTGTTTTATCCTTTCCTGAGTTAAAAAAATGTTCAACCTTTGTTCGGTTTTGAAAGAAACAGAGAGATTATGTTTATTTAAAATTTTTCCAAGTCTATCGCCAAGTTTCGGGATGTATGGTAAAACGATGAAAGTTTTTTTTCTCAATTGCCGGTGTAACTGAATCAAGGGGGACAAGCTCCCTATTTTGTTCTTTTTATCTTTTTTAATCGTCTATCTATTATATTTTCAATGAGTTTGATTGGGTAACCATTGCAAAAAAGAATATCCTTGACATAATTTAGTTCAGAATTTATATGATTACGGAAACAAATTTTTTAAAACTCTGTCGACTAAAAGAGATTACTACCCCTCTTTTCATAGAAGGAGGGGGTGCGATGGGAAGAGAAATGTAGATATCGATCATTATGAGTCGGCTTTCTATATATAGAAAATTCAAGACTAGGATTAGTTTTATAATCAAAACATCTAAGAAAGGCAGCTTACCTGAATCTTCGAGTTCCATTGTGAACTGGAGGTTCGAATCAAAAGAGTTCAAATGTGCCAAAAAATCTCTTAGAGAGTCTTGTCCATGTTCCCAAACAGAAAGGATATCATCAACAAAACGAAACCAGATAGAGTGTTTTAAGTGGAAACTATTCAAAGCAGACTGTTCTATGAAATCCATGTAAAAATTTGCCAAATAAGGAGACAAGACAGTGCCCATGGATAAGCCCATTATTTGAAGAAAAAATTTGTTTCGGAATTTAAAATACGAGGAGTACTTGTTGCAAAGACGGACAAGGGTCATTATTGTATCAATTTCCAAAGTTTTGTAATCCGACCAAGCTGAATTTTCCTCTAATTTTCTTTGTAAAGCCTGCTCACATTTATGAACATCGCATGAAGTGTACATAGAAACTGCATCAAAACTAGATAAAACGGTATTTTCTGTTGTACTTTGATTTTTTAACTTCTCAACAAGATCTATGGAGTTTTTAATATAGGATTTTCTGTGTGCTTAAAAGAGGCTTAAAAAATGGTGGCTAAGAAACTTCCTATACCCGTAGCTGGAGAACTATAACATGCTACAATTGGACGTAACGGAATATCTTTCTTATTGATTTTAGGCAGACCATAAACTTAGGGGCTGAACAACCTTTGGGATAAAATTTTCTGTGCATTTTTGAGGGGTAATTAGTCTAGTATCTTTTAAAATTCCTAGTTCATTCTCAAGTTCTGTGTGTATTTGTCCGTGGGATCAAATTTTATTTCTTTGTAAATATTTTCATCCATTAAAAGGGTGTTAACTTTTAATTCATAATCTGCAGAATTCATAATTACAACTGTGTTTCCCTTGTCCGCTTTCGTAATTACTGTGTTTTTGTCTTTTTTAAATTTCGGAGGATTTTAATTTCTTCCTTTGATTGAGTTGAAAGTGACAAAGATGGCCTATAATCAGAATACTCTTTACAATTTCACCTCTGAGTAGGTCTGGATTTTCGACTTCACCATGAGAGCTAGAAAATAGCAGACTCCACGCCCGTAATAATTTCTGAGGTATTTACGTGTGTTTGAGCCATTGCAAATTTTGGTCCTTTTGAAAGAATACTTAGTTCCTTGGATGTAAATACCTTAGAGAATAAATTTTCCAAAGGAGGACCAGGACAAAATCTAGGAAGGAAAATCCGTGTTTGTTTGAAACTGTTGAAATTCCAGTTTTGAGAATTTTTCCGATAAACGAGTTTTTGCTAAATGGAAAATGTGTCTGAAAGACCTATGTGAGATTTGTAAAATCTGGTGAAAATCTTGAGGGGACAAAATCTGATATAATAAGGATTTTAAATTAAGTATTTTATTACTAACTAAGGACGTATCTTTTGGATCTATGGTCTTTTAAAATATGTGTGTTAAAGTTTTGAAACCCATTCTCTGAATAAATGGGCCTTCAGAATGTGTGCCTAAATGTAGGTTGAAACGTAAAGAAGGTGGAAGAATTCGATGTTTTTTACAAGTTTCTAAGAAATTAAACTGACAAATAAGATTTGCATGTTTCTTAACACAATTTAAAAAATCTAAAACAATATTGGTCCAATGCTCCCCGTAAGCTTGACGCAAATACATTCTTAGACCACACTGGCTATACATGACAAACGAAACTCAGAGAGGAGAGAAAGTAACAAAATGAAAAATAAAATCAAAAAGGGTGAAAAAAACGAGGATTTTGTCAGCCAGCGAACCATGAAGATGACAAAATATAAGCAAATATTTCGACAAGGACCTCCGCCAAGTCGTCCTCAGTGCTAAACAAAAAGAAGAAAAAGAAAAAAAAAAAAACGAAAATCTAACCTTTCGAAGCTTACTGTACAAAGACAGAACAGACACTGAATAAAAACCAGGCAGGAATCAATGAAAATGAATTTACCAAGATGATTGTGCAAAGATCTTTCGTCTTGCAATAACTTTAGCTGGTCTACAATTTCGGTTTTCATTAGATATGCAAATAGGTTCTTTTAAGTTTTTTCGGGTGAAAATATTGATTGAGTCCTTCAAGATTAAACTGTCGTAAATGGGGCTTAATGAAATATCTCCAGTATCTCTATTTATTGCTAAATTTTGGTTCATTTATTTTTTTTATCTCATTACCTCCTTAAAAGTTTGTGGTACGCCATTAACAGTTGATATTAAGGTTGCCTCGTCAAACAGAACTAGATGGGTCGGGTTTACGAAAATATGCGAAGCCAATGCCGAATCAAAGTTGTCATTGTTTTTTTTAATCTCAGGGACTTATCTATTGAAATTTTGTGCTCATGCAAACGCTCACTCTAGTTAGTTGTTGATGGGTCCTACCAATGTAAAACTTTCCACAAGAACACGGGATTCTGTAGACACCACTACCCAGTACAGGGTCTGTTTTATCCTTTCCTGAGTTAAAAAAATGTTCAACCTTTGTTCGGTTTTGATAAAAGAAACAGAGAGATTATGTTTTTTAAAATTTTTCCAAGTCTATCGCCAAGTTTCGGGATGTATGGTAAAACGATGAAAGTTTTTTTTCTCAATTGCCGGTGTAACTGAATCAAGGGGGGAAGCTCCTATTTTGTTCTTTTATCTTTTTTAATCGTCTATCTATTATATTTTCAATGAGTTTGATTGGGTAACCATTGCAAAAAAGAATATCCTTGACATAATTTAGTTCAGAATTTATATGATTACGGGAACAAATTTTTAAAACTCTGTCGACTAAACAGATTACTACCCCTCTTTTCATAGAAGGAGGGTGATGGGAAGAGAAATGTAGATATCGATCATTATGAGTCGGCTTTCTATATATAGAAAATTCAAGACTAGGATTAGTTTTTTATAATCAAAACATCTAAGAAAGGCAGCTTACCTGAATCTTCGAGTTCCATTGTGAACTGGAGATTCGAATCAAAAGAGTTCAAATGTGCCAAAAAATCTCTTAGAGAGTCTTGTCCATGTTCCCAAACAGAAAGGATATCATCACAACAAAACGAAACCAGATAGAGTGTTTTAAGTGGAAACTATTCAAAGCAGACTGTTCTATGAAATCCATGTAAAAATTTGCCAATAAGGAGACAAGACAGTGCCCATGGATAAGCCCATTATTTGAAGAAAAAATTTGTTTCGAATTTTAAATACGAGGGAGTACTTGTTGCAAAGACGGACAAGGGTCATTATTGTATCAATTTCCAAAGTTTTGTAATCCGACCAAGCTGAATTTTCCTCTAATTTTCTTTGTAAGCCTGCTCACATTTATGAACATTGCATGAAGTGTACATAGAAACTGCATCAAAACTAGATAATAAACGGTATTTTCTGTTGTACTTTGATTTTTTAACTTCTCAACAAGATCTATGGAGTTTTAATATAGGATTTCTGTGTGCTTAAAAGAGGCTTAAAAATGGTGGCTAAGAAACTTCCTATACCCGTAGCTGGAGAACTATAACATGCTACAATTGGACGTAACGGAATATCTTTCTTATGGATTTTAGGCAGACCATAAAACTTAGGGCTGAACAACCTTTGGGATAAAATTTTCTGTACATTTGAGGGGTAATTAGTCTAGTATCTTTTAAAATTCCTAGTTCATTTTTCTCAACTTCTGTGTGTATTTGTCCGTGGGATCAAATTTTATTTCTTTGTAAATATTTTCATCCATTAAAAGGGTGTTAACTTTTTAATTCATAATCTGCAGAATTCATAATTACAACTGTGTTTCCCTTGTCCGCTTTCGTAATTACTGTGTTTTTGTCTTTTTTAAATTTCGGAGGATTTTAATTTCTTCCTTTGATTGAGTTTGAAAGTGACAAAGATGGCCTATAATCAAGAATACTCTTTACAATTTCACCTCTGAGTAGGTCTGGATTTTCGACTTCACCATGAGAGCTAAAAATAGCAGACTCCACGCCCGTAATAATTTCTGAGGTATTTACGTGTGTTTGAGCCATTGCAAATTTTGGTCCTTTTGAAAGAATACTTAGTTCCTTGGATGTAAATACCTTAGAGGATAAATTTTCCAAAGGAGGACCAGGACAAAATCCAGGAAGGAAAATCCCGTGTTTGTTGAAACTGTTGAAATTCCAGTTTTGAGAATTTTTCCGATAAACGAGTTTTTGCTAAATGGAAAATGTGTCTGAAAGACCTATGTGAGATTTGTTAAAATCTGGTGAAAATCTTGAGGGGACAAAATCTGATATACAAGTTTCACCAATAAAAAATGATAATCATACCTGAGGCCTGGGACAAACTAACCATTCAGGGACATCAACTCCACAAAAAAAAAAAAAAAAAAAAAAAAAAAAAAAAAAAAAAAAAAAAAAAAAAAATTATTCAGTTTGATTCTTAACTAAATGGTCCTTAAGAATCCTCTTGAAAGTGCCAAACGAGTGACATTTCTGTACTGAAGAAGGCAGGGAGTTCCAAACCTGATGACAAGCGATGAGAAGATTGAAATCTGACCGCACAGTGGGAGTAGGAGGAATGCAGATATTATGTGACGAACGAAGGTTATATGGAGCTGAATCAGAATAAACTGAGGAGTTTTTTGAAGAGATTTTGGAAGATTGCCATGAAGCTGATGAAAAACAAAAGAAGCACAAGAAAGAATGTAGATAGACTGTAGATTTAGAAGCGGTCTTGGCGAAGAACGGTTGGTGTCCATAACCAGACGCCGTGTTTTATCATACATGACAGAAAGCGACCACAGTGTAGAAGGAAAAGTAGACATCCATACTATGGGGCAATAAGAGACATATGACTGGACAAGGCAGCAGACAAAAAAAAGAAGCTTCAGAATAGATCCAGGAAAGGTGTGTTTGAGTTTTCGAATGACACCCAAACTCCGTGAGACCTTAACCCTAATCATGGCTATATGGTGTCTAAACGAAAGGTTCTCATCAAGCAGGATACCAAGAAATCGGACCAACCGATTCTTTGGTCTACACAAGAAGCCTTGTGACACCTGAAGCTGTGTCAGTTGAGGGAAAGCTACACCAATTCGAGAAAAAATAAGAAAATGTGACTTGGTAACATTCAAGGCCAAGTAATTCGCCTCAAACCATGAAACTACTCTCTCAAATATTGCCACCAGATTAGACCTGACATCACATTCCGTCCTCCCTAGAGTCCCAAAAGTGCTGTCGTCTGCAAAAGCAACGAGGCAATCTTCATTAGAAGTAGCATTGGGACACGACGAAGAACATCCGGATGACACACAGATTGCAGCATACCAGAAGACTGGTGTTCTTGACTGCTGAAATCAGATCATTGACATAAATCAGAAATAAAACGGGCCAAGAACAGATCCCTGGGGGACACCATATTCTACTTCAGAAGGGCTTCGGAAAAGCGGATCAATTGAAATAAGTCTACCAGAAAGATATGATTCAAACCAAGAAAAAACATTTGATCTTATACCAATATGCGATAATTTCCAAAGAAGAATCTGATGAGTCAAAGAATCAAAAGCTTTACGAACATCCAAAATAAAGCTGCCGCGGATAAGACCAAAATCTATTGCCGAATGAATGAAATTCAAGAGAGATGCGCAAGCATGCTCTGTAGAGTGATTCGCTCGGAATCCAAACTGGAAATCATGGAAAAAATTTTGACATCCAGAAAAACTAAGAAGCCCTTTATAGCATAGCCTTCTCAAAAATTTTGCTGAAAACAGATAGAAGAGAAATTGGCCTATAATTAGCAGGATCACTCCGGGACCCACCTTTATACAGCACTATAACCTTAGCTTGCTTGAGTGATTCAGGGAAAATTCCATTCACGAAAGACAGATTGACAAGCTTAGTCAATGGTGACGAGAATAGCGGGAAGAACGGCACGGATAACCCTTGTAGGAATTCTGTCTGGCCCTGAAGACGATGAACCTTTAAGTGCATTTACGATCCGAGCTACCTCAAACTCAGAAACAGGGTTCAAAACCATTGACTTTAAACATGGGGGTCCAAGATAGGCTCTGAAAGTGCAACGAGGAGTTGTAGAGCTCACAGATGAAGCAGTCGCTTTTCCTATATTAGCAAAATAAGACGTAAGCTCTAGCTGAACATTTTCTTCTCCTTGGACAGTTTTACCGTCAACTATCAGCGTTGTTGGAACTGAAGGCGGAGGGAGTAGTAGTTTAAGTACAGAATTAATAATTTTCCATGTCTTCCCAACATCCTTTCCACACTCAGAAAATTTCCTGTGATAATACTGAGACTTGGCCTTCCGACACAGAGAACTAAATATATTCCTATAGGCCTTGAACCGCTGATGATAAGAAGCAGATGACGAAGTCTTATATAGTTTCCACAGATAATTTTTCCTTTTCCAGCTTTTATGGAGACCTGGAGTCATCCACGGATTCAGCAGTACTATCCTTTTCGAGGTATGAGGCTTTGGATTCTGGTGGCAAACTTCTAGGATACCTTCTTTTACTGAATCATAAAAGAAATCAAAAGAGCGGTTAAAATCCGATTCAGAATCCAAACTATCCCATGACTGATCAGTCAAACGAGATATAAGTTGACTGATCTCACTGACACCAAAACGGAAAAATGGGAGATTAGATGGCGAAACTTTACGCTGCGATCGATTAGCAGTCCTATACCGTGAAATAGCAGGGAAATGATCAGAAATATCACTAATCATCACCGAATTATCTAAGACATCTAGTGACGAAAAAATATTATCAATAAGTGATGCATGCATCTCAGTAACTCGGGTTGGTATACAAACTGAGGGTAGAGCTCCCGCAGAAAGCATCATTGACAAAAAATCTGCAGCCGAAGCAGAATTTTGATCCAGCAGGTTAATATTGAAATCCCCCATAAGGATTAGTTCGCAAGGATGCTTTTGGAGTAAGTCCAAAACCTCTTCTAGAATTTTCATAAACGAAGGAATAGATCCACTAGGGATCTGCAACAAACCAACAACTAAATTCTTACAACCTGACTTAATCTCAATAAAAAGGGATTCAAAGACTCCTTCCTCATTTCTACTCAAATCACTTCGGAAATTATATACAAGATGATCGGCAATATACAGGGCAAGGCCACCTTTCGCCATCTGTTTTCGGTTCATCCTCTCCATCCTAAATCTTTGGATATCTAAAAGCATATCCTTTTTTGAATCCAGGAAAGTTTCACACAATCCAATAACATCCGGAGTTCCCCACTGACGATCCGTTTCAGCTCATCAAAGAGGAACAAAGTCCCTGAATGTTTAGGTGAAGCACAGAAAAAATACCATCTTGTTTAGAAGAGGCAGAACACTTAATTGCGAAACATATTTACTTTCAATAACCGATTTAGGATCATTATAATTCCTATTCCTACTTCCAACTGAATTATTAATTATACTTTCTATATCTAAAGGATTATTTTGTAACTCAACAAAACGTTCCCCCAAAGAGTTAACATCACCCTGGTCACTAAAAGAATTAATCATTTTACTTACGGTGGATAGTAAATCCGCTCCGCGACCAAACTCACCAGACCAAAGGTTAACGACTTCACAGCAGAGCTATGGTATCTATGCAGAAGAAAAATATTAACATCGAAAAATGACACAACCGAAGTAATAAAAAGAAAAAAAAAATACCGAAAAGTGCACCCAAAAATAAATAGAAACAAACAATATTTTTTGAGAAAAAAAAAAAAAAAAAAAAAAAAAAAGAAAAAAAAAAAACAGAGAAGAAAAAAATGAACCAAAAACTAGTGAATTGGTATAGATAAAAAAAAGAAAAGGGACAATAAACAAACAATCAATGAGAGAACAAAAAAAAAAAAAAAAAAAAAAAACAAAACAAAAAAAAAAAAAAAAAAAAAAAAAAAAAACAAACAGACAAAAAAAAAAAACAAAAAAAAAAAAAAACAACTAGATACAGTCAGCGAGAGACCTTATTTTTTTTATTGGAGTCCCGTCACTAGGCTTTGCCAATATTTGTCCCCGATCAGACCAAGCATCCGCTGACCGAATCTGTCTTTCGCCGCATTCAGAATATCTCGTCTCTGCTTGGTCAGAGACTCAACAACAAAAATACCACTAGAGGCCAACTTGGATTTGGCCTTGAACACTTTACAAGCAACGCTTTTGCTCGAAAACTTCACTATTATCGGAGCGACCCTTGGAGTAGATGGAACCGCCTGAGTTGAATCAGCTGTAGCAGCATTATTCAGTCTAAGTCTATACACGTTCACGACCTCATTTGTACTAATTTCAGGCAAAGACATCTTCTGATTAATAGTTAACAACACAGCAGAACGAGTGTCAACACCAGTTTCTGCCTAACACCGTGAAAACCAGGCTGTCTAGTAGTGATTCTTGTTCATAACTATCCAACTTATTCTCAATGACCTGTTCAGTCTGTCCTCTAAATTTTCAAGTTCATTACTCAGTCCCTTTAGCGACTTATCAATTCGCTGAAACTTGGGGTTAAATTCAATCATGAGAGCATCATAAATTTGACTTATGATGGGTAACACTAAACTTAATGAATCTTATATATTTGGATTTAGCATAAAAATAATTTTTTTTTTGTATCAATTGATATCAAAATTCAGTTTTTGAGACTTTAGGTTTACTATTAAGTCAAGTCGCTCCTTATTTACGGTTCATTACAACGAACTATTTGATTTGAAATTAATGTTCATCCAGCAGTAATATGGCGGACTGCTCGAAAACCAAGTTTACTGAAATGCTAGTTTGTTCCTATAGTTTGACCTTATTAGAATATATTTTAAAGTTTTTTTTTTAATTTTTCTAATTTCAATTTTTTTTTTTAATGTTTGTGTGTGTCCTTAGAAATCTGGAAGAACCGGAATTTAGTTTTTAATTAAATGAAGGACCGTACGTGGTTGAGCATAAATTTTGGGTAGATTGAAAAAAAGAAGCGTAGATTGAAAAAAAAGAAGTGTAGATTGAAAAAAGAAGGCAAATTGAAAAAAAGAAGCGTGGGTGAAAGATCATTTAAAAATTAAATTAAAAAGATAACTTCAAACAGCTTAAGAAGTGTAGTTTTCTACTGATGGTGTAGTTGCATTTTTTAATCAACAAATTTTAGTGTTTGAATGTAATTAATTAGCTCTACTCGTTCATTTTTACAGTTCAACGTGGTAACACAACGAAAATTTGATACTGCCCTTTAAGACTTGCATAATTTTGAAACAACCAGAATACAGATCTTATGAAATTATGGTTTTCAAGTATTAATAGACCTTGGTCCATTTAAAAAAATATCTTTTTGAGGATGGGACAGATCCCCCACAACCCTCGGGGCAAGGGTTTTAAGTTATGCCCTGGGGGCATATAAGGTTTTTATAGAAGGCGTTTGTCGTAAAAACTTCATAAAAGACTCATTCGATTGGGAAATTCAAACAGCTAGTGCCCGTTTTAATATTCCAAAATGATTGGAGGGCAACTAGTCCCCCCCGCGCCCATCATTCCCCCAAACACATCCAATCAAATTTTGAGATAGCCATTTGTTCAGCGTAGTTTGATTTTCAGAAAGAAAATATGCTTTTGAGGAGGACACTCCCCTACAGCCTTCGGGCAAGGGTTTTAAGTTATGCCCCTGGGGGCAAATAAGGTTAATATAGAAGCGTGTTTGTCGTAGAAACTTCAAGAAAGACTCATTCGATTGGAAATTCAAAGGGCTAGTGCCCTTTTTTAATAGTCGAAAGTGATTGGAGGGCAACTAGCCCCCCCCCCCCCCCCCCACGCCCATCATTCCCCCAAACACATCCAATCAAAATTTTTAGATAGCCATTTTGTTCAGCGTAGTTGATTTCCAGACAAAAAATATGTTTTTGAGGAGGACACTTCCCCACAAAACCCTCGGGCAAGGGTTGTAAGCTGTGCCCTGAGGGCATATAAAATTTTTTATAGAAGGCGTTTTGTCATAGAAACTTCAAAAAAGGGTCATTCGATTAGAAATTCAAAGGGGTAGTGCCCTTTTTAATAGTTGAAAGTGATTGGACGATAACTAACCCCCTCTCACGCCCACCTTTCCCCCAAAACACATCCAATCAAAATTTTGAGATAGCCATTTTGATCACGTAGTTTAAAGTTCTGGAAATTAGGTTTATGATGAGGACAAACCCCTCACAGCCCTCAGGACGAGGAATTGTAAGTTATGCCCTGGGGCCATATACAGTTTTTGTAGAAAGTGTTGTCGTAGAAACTTCAAAAAATGCTCATTCGATAGAAATTGAAATGGCTTGTGCCCTTTTTAATAGTTGAAAGTAATTGGAAGGCAACTAACACCCCTTCCGCGCCCACCTTTTCCCCAAACACATCCAATCAAAATTTTGAAATAGCCATTTTGTTCCACGCAGTTAAAGTTCAGGAAATTATACCTTTGAGTAGGACACTCTCCTCTTAGTCTTCAGAGCAAGGGTTATAAGTTATGCCCTGGGGGGCATATAAGCTTTTTATTGAAATCTTTATCGTAGAAACTTGAAAAAGGGTTCATTTGATTGGAAAATCAAAGGTCTAGTGTCCTTTTTAATAGTCGAAAAGTAATTTGAGGGCAACTAGCCCCCCTCTCTCGCCCACCTTTTTCCTCAAACACATCCAATCAAAATTTTTAGATAGATATTTTGTTCAGTGTTGTGGATTTCCAGATAGAAATTATGTTTTTTGAGGAGCACACTCCCCCACCGCCCCTCAGGGCAAGGGCTGTAAGTTATGCCCTGGGGGCATATAGGTTTTTTTTCTGAACGCGTCGTCGTAGAAACTTCAAAAAGGTCTCATGCGATTGAAATTGAAATGGCTAGTGCCCTTTTTAATAGTCGAAAGTTATTGGAAGGCACCTAACACCCCTTCTTCGCCCACCATTTCCCAAAACATATGCAATCAAAATTTTGAAATAGCCATTTTTTTTTCCACGCAGTTAAAGTTCAGGAAATTATACCTTAGAGCAGGACACTCCCTCCACAGTTTTCAGGCAAGGGTTATAAGTTATGCCCTGGGGGCATATGACGTTTTTATTGAAATGTTTGTAGTAGAAACTTGAAAAAGGGCTCATTCGATTGGAAATTCTAAGGGCTAGTGCCCTTTTTAATAGTCGAAAGTGATTTGAGGGCAACTAACACCCCTTCTCACGCCCACCTTTTCCCCAACACAACCAATCAAAGTTTTTAGATAGCCATCTTATTCAACGCAGTTGAAAGTTTTGGAAATTAGGTCTTTAAGGATGACAACCCATCCCCCCACAACCCTCAGGGGAAGAGTTTTAAGTTATGCCCTGGGAGCATGTAAGGTTTTTATTGAAAGCAATGTTGTGTAAAAACATCCAAAAGGGTTTATTCAGTTGAAAATTGAAAGGGCTATTGCCCTTTTGATAGTCGAAAGTGATTGAAGGGTAACTACCCCCCTCTCACACCCACGATTTCCTCAAACAAATCCAATCAAAATTTTGATATATCCATTTTGTTTCAACGTATTTGAAAGTTCTGGAAATTAGGTCTTTTAGGATGATAACCCCATCAGAGCTTTCAGTGCAAGGGTTGTAAGTTATGCCCTGGGGGCTTATATAGGTTTATATAGAAAGTTGTTGTAGAAATTTCAAAAGGGGCTCATTTGATGGAAATTGAAATTGCCCTTCTTAATAGTCGAAATTGAGTGGAGAGTTAAACGGCTAGTGCCCGTTTTAATAGTCCAAAATGATTGGAGGGCAACTAGCCCCCACCCCTGTGCCCTTACGCCCGCCATTTCCCCAAATACATTCAATCAAAGTTTAGAGATAGCCATTTTGTTCAACGTAGTTGAAAGTTCTGGAAATTATGTATTTAAGGATGGACAAAACCCCCAGAATTCCCAGGGCGAAGGTTGTAAGTTTATGCCCTGGGGGTATATAAGGTTTTTAATGATTGAGTTGTTGTAAAAACTTTAAAAGGGGCTCATTCAATTTGAAATTTAGAGGGCTAGTGCCCTTTTTAATAGTTGAAAGTAATTGGACGGTAATTAACCCCTCCTCACGCCCACCATTTCCCCAAACACATCCAACCAAAATTTTCAGATAGCCATTTTGTTCAACGTAGTAGAAAGTTCTCGATTCTTTACTTTTCTTTGAAAAACTTATTTTGTGGAAAAAAGTTTTTTTAAATTAATCTGACAGAAAAGCCCGCTCTAGTTCCACTTATGTATTCAGTGACTAGATTATCAGCATTGCGGGTACTTTAACTATGAAGTGATTTATTTTTCTCTGTAAAAACCAAGAAATACCTCAGGGCTGAAACAATTCCAACACTGACGAGGATATTCCTACTTGGTAGTCTCGAACTCGAAGTTGTCCAACATTAAGCACTTTACGCTTATTAACATGCCTCCTTTTAATAATTCAGGTTTTAAATGAGGTCAATCTTGAAAAACACTATTTAATTTCAGTTTTTATTCCTCATGAACGAAACTTTTTAAATGAATTTAAAAAATGGAACGTAAGCACGGTTGGCTTGTGTTTTTTCTGTTAAAAAAATTTCAAAGGTAATATTTTTCAAGTCAAAGCAAGATAGATGTGTCCAGGACTTTTGTTTAGGGGAGGGGTATTTTTTGGAGGAGGGCAAGGTCGTATCCAGGGGGGGGGGTACCCGGTTTGATCCCCCCCCCCCGAAATTTTTGACCGAGTCGAAAATTAGTCGAAAATTAGTAAAATCTTAGTAAAAATTAGTAAAATTAGTCGAAAACCGAGTCAAAAATTAGTACCCCCCCCTGAACAAAAATACCTGGATCCGCTCTTGGGGGGGGGGCTCATGAAAATAAAATTTAAAAACGTATAAAAAAATTTTTTAATACGCTTTTTTTGCGTTTTTACGAGTCGGAAAAAAAAATTGGGGGGGAAGAGGTTGTGTTCAAACCCCGTAGCCCCCTATCCTGAATACGACGACCTTGAGTCTAAACAAGTATTTTAGTGACTGGGAGAATAAGTTTGCATGTGGAAAAAACTGCTGAATATGCTGAATATGAGCATCTAGAAGACGAAAAACTGAAAAAAGATGTTTAAATTTGCGATCGGTAGGTTTGAACTATGACGATCGTCACTAACTTGCCCTGTAAGGACCTGGACTCTACTTATGCCTAGCTGAGTGACTTTAGTATTGTAGACTACTAGCCATCAAAATAGCTGAGTTACAATAAAAAAGAATTAAATGGCTTATTACAGAAAAAAGGATGGCCCTCTCAAATAATATGAATATTTTTAAGACTTACTAACTTTGTTTGGATATGTTAGAACACTCATAATAGGTTTTAGTATACTTGTTAGCTTGCAATATTGACGCATATTTTATTCAAAGCGAAATATAAAATAATTCATTAATTGTATTAGAGAGAGCAAATAATTATTTCGCCGATTTCATTTTATCTTTTTAATTAGCCTAAAACGAGTATTATTTTTTCCATGGTTCACCGTATCTTAATTGTGTAATGCGAACTTTTGAGAAGTCTGGAAAATGTGTTTGAATTTAGTTGGTCTAAATGAAATAAATCCGACAGAAAAGCTGTTGAAAAAAACTGAAAGTTAAAACTCAATTTAAAAATTGAAAATCTCAAATCTTTGAAAAAGTAAAAAAAAGGAAAAATGAAAGCAGAAGTGGGAATTGTACCGATTTCTTTTCATAGTTTTAACAACCTGCTGTTTATCCAATGGATATTTTTTCAAGCATTGAGTATAAAGCGAAAATTAATTTAAAATAATACTCTTTGTCTTTCAATTATTTCTTAATAACATAAATAGTATACAATGCAGTTTGAAAAAAAAACAACATCAAATTATAGACTTTCGTATATCTTCACAACTACCTAAAAAAAAGACTAAATATATAGTCTTAAGACTAAAATATATTGTCTTAAGACTAAATTTTATTTCAGTTACTTTTCATCGTTGCTCTGAAAGGGTCATCTTATTTTAGTTTGTGTTTTGTTTCCAGGTTCAGTTTTTATATTTTTATCGGTATTATTTTGTACTGAGGACGGTGAAGCGGAGGTCTTGATTGAAATATTTGCATAATTTTTTAACTTTTTCACTGGCTGTTGTTATCCTCGTTTTTTCTCTTTTTCGCGATTTTTGTTTTGTTTTGCTAGGATTAGCCAGTGTGTTTTTTTTCAGAAATTAAGGCTTTTTAAAATGCCACATTGATTTCGCCACATATGTATGGCTCATATGAAGAATCCCAGCACATATCGAGACTGTTTTTATTTAGCTTTTATCTAAAAAAAGACTCTCATAATAATAATCTCTGTTCTAAAATGTGTCAGTTCTTGATAAACACGATTTGGTCTATCCCTTTTATCGAAACTTATCCTCGATTCCACATGATATGAATCTGTAAACAATCCGTCCGTTCCACTAATTTTCGAGGATATTGGTTGCTGAGAAGACGGTATTTCAGTTCGAATCCCTTTTGTAATCGGGTACATTTGTAAAAGTCAAGGAAGTTGAAGTTGCTATGAAACAGTGCAATGTCTAAGATGGGAGGTATGAGAAGGAAAGGACAAGAAGGAAAAAATACAACAGGTGTAAACTATAATATTAAATTGAAGCATATAAATATTGTGTTGTGGGAGGAGGCCGTCAGAGAAGGCCCGTCTTTTCATCTGCAAATCAAGTTTAGAGCGAAAAAGAAAAGCAAAATTAAAATAAATGAAAACAAAAACAAATAAATATAAAAAGCAGTAAGGGAAACAGAAGCTGCTATAAAGTACCGCAATTACCTAAGATAAGAGGTATAAGAGGGAGGAGAAACAAAACAGAGTAAATTATAATGCTAATTGAAGTATATAGACATTTTATTGTGGAGTAAGGAGAACACGTGAGAGGAAGCGCTGTCTCTTAACCTGAAGCCTGTTTTATAAGAAGAATAAAAAGAGAAAAAAAAGTAAGAAAAGGGCGAAAACACCAAGAAACGTGAAGTTGCTATGATAACACTAATTGAAGTATATAGACATTTTATTGTGGGAGGAAGGAGGAATATTACTACAATACGTGAGAGGAAGCGCTGCCCTCTTAACCTGAAGCTTGTTTTTACAAGAAAAAAAAAGAGAGAAAAAAATAAGAAAAGGCGAAAACACAAGAAACGTGAAGTTGCTATGATAACGCTAAATTGAAGTATATAGACATTTTATTGTGGGAGGAAGGAGGAATATTACTACAATTTTAAAACGTGAGAGGAAGCGCTCTCCCCCTCTTACCTGAAGCTTGTTTTATAAGAAAATAAAAAGAGAGAAAAAATAAGAAAAGGCGAAAACACACAAGAAACGTGAAGTTGCTATATAAACGCTAATTGAAGTATATAGATGATTTTATTGTGGGAGGAAGGAGGAATATTACTAAAATACGTGAGAGGAAGCGCTGCCTCTTAACCTGAAGCTTGTTTTATAAGAAAAATAAAAAAGAGAAAAAATAGAAAAGGCGAAAACACCCAAGAAACGTGAAGTTGCTATGATAACGCTAATTGAAGTATATAGGCATTTTATTGTGGGAGGAAGGAGGAATATATACTACAATACGTGAGAGGAAGCGCTGCCTCTTAACCTGAAGCTTGTTTTATAAAAAATAAAAAGAGAGAAAAAATAAGAAAAGGCGAAAACACACAAGAAACGTGAAGTTGCTATGATAACGCTAATTGAAGTATATAGACATTTTATTGTGGGAGGAAGGAGGAATAGTTACTACGATACGTGAGAGGAAGCGCTGTCTCTTAACCTGAATCTTTTTTTATAAGGAAAATAAAAAAAGAGAAAAAATAAGAAAAGGCGAAAACACACAAAGAAACGTGAAGTTGCTATGATAACGCTAATTGAAGTATATAGACATTTTATTGTGGGAGGAAGGAGGAATATTACTACAATACGTGAGACGAAGCGCTGCCTCTTAACCTGAAGCTTGTTTTATAAGAAAATAAAAAGAGAGAAAAAATAAGAAAAGGCGAAAACACCAAGAAACGTGAAGTTGCTATGATAACGCTAATTGAAGTATATAGACATTTTTATTGCGGGAGGAAGGAGGAATATTACTACGATACGTGAGAGGAAGCGCTGTCTCTTAACCTGAAGCTTGTTTTATAAGAAAAATAAAAAGAGAAAAAAAGTAAGAAAAGGCGAAAACACACAAGAAACGTGAAGTTGCTATGATAACGCTAATTGAAGTATATAGACATTTTTATTGTGGGAGGAAGGAGGAATATTACTACAATACGTGAGAGAAAGCGCTGTCTATTAACCTGAAACTTGTTTTATAAGAAAAAAAAGAGAAAAAAGTAAGAAAAGGCGAAAACACCCAAGAAACGTGAGGTTGCTATGATAACACTAATTGAAGTATATAGACATTTTATTGTGGGGAGGAAGGAGGAATATTACTACAATACGTGACAGGAAGCGCTGTCTCTTTAACCTGAAGCTTGTTTTATAAGAAAAATAAAAAGAGAAAAAAAGTAAGAAAAGGCCAAAACACCCAAGAAACGTGAAGTTGCTATGATAACGCTAATTGAAGCATATAGACATCTTATTGTGGGAGGAAGGAGGAATATTACTACAATACGTGAGAGAAAGCGTTGTCTCTTAACCTGAAGCTTCTTTTTATAAGAAAAATAAAAAGAGAAAAAAAGTAAGAAAAGGCGAAACACCCAAGAAACGTGAAGTTGCTATGATAAACGCTAATTGAAATAAATAGACATTTTATTGTGGGAGGAAGGAGGATTATTACTACAATACGTGAGAGGAAGCGCTGTCTCTTACCTGAAGCTTGTTTTTATAAGAAAATAAAACAAGAGAAAAAAAAAAAGTAAGAAAAGGCGAAAACACCCAAGAAACGTGAAGTTGCTATGATAACGCTAATTGAAGTATATAGACATTTTATTGTGGGAGAAGGAGGAATATTACTACAATACGTGAGAGGAAGCGCTTTCTTTTAGCCTGAATCTTGTTTTATAAGAAAAATAAAAAGAGAAAAAAAGTAGAAAAGGCGAAAACACCCAAGAACGTGAAGTTGCTATGATAAACGCTAATTGAAGTATATAGACATTTTATTGTGGGAGGAAACAGAATACTATTACAACACGTGAGAAGAAGCGCTGTCTCTTAATCTGAAGCTTGTTTTATAAGAAAAAATAAAAAAGAGAAAAAAAGTAAGAAAAGGCGAAACACCCAAGAAACGTGAAGTTGCTATGATAACGCTAATTGAAGTATATAGACATTTTATTGTGGGAGGAAGGAGGAATTATTACTACAATACGTGAGAGGAAGCGCTTTCTTTTAGCCTGAATCTTGTTTTATAAGAAAAATAAAAAGAGAAAAAAAGTAAGAAAAGGCGAAAACACCCAAGAAACGTGAAGTTGCTATGATAATGCTAATTGAAGTATATAGACATTTTATCATTGGAGGAAACAGAATACTATTACAACACACGTGAGAACAAGCGCTGTCTCTTAACCTGAAGCTTGTTTTATAAGAAAAATAAAAAGAGAAAAAAAGTAAGAAAACGCGAAAACACCCAATAAACCTGAGGTTGCTATGATAACACTAATTGAAGTATATAGACATTTTATTGTGGGAGGAAGGAGGAATATTACTACAATACGTGAGAGAAAGCGCTGTCTCTTAACCTGAAGCTTGTTTTATAATAAAAATAAAAGAGAGAAAAAAAGTAAGAAAAGGCGAAAACACCCAAGAAACGTGAGGTTGCTATGATAACACTAATTGAAGTATATAGACATTTTATTGTGGGAGGAAGGAGGAATATTACTACAATACGTGACAGGAAGCGCTGTCTCTTAACCTGAAGCTTGTTTATAAGAAAAATAAAAAGAGAAAAAAAGTAAGAAAAGGCGAAACACCCAAGAAACGTGAAGTTGCTATGATAACGCTAATTGAAGCATATAGACATCTTATTGTGGGAGGAAGGAGGAATATCTTACTACAGTACGTGAGAGGAAGCGTTGTCTCTTAACCTGAAGCTTCTTTTATAAGAAAATAAAAAAAGAGAAAAAAGTAAGAAAAGGCGAAAACACCCAAGAAACGTGAAGTTTGCTATGATAAACGCTAATTGAAGTAAAATAGACATTTTATTGTGGGAGGAAGGAGGATTATTACTACAATACTTGAGGAGGAAGCGCTGTCTCTTAACCTGAAGCTTGTTTTTATAAGAAAAATAAAAAGAGAAAAAAAGTAAGAAAAGGCGAAAACACCCAAAAAAACGTGAAGTTGCTATGATAAACGCTAATTGAAGTATATAGACATTTTATTGTGGGAGGAAACAGAATACTATTACAACACGTGAGAAGAAGCGCTGTCTCTTAATCTGAAGCTTTTTTATAAGAAAAATAAAAAAGAGAAAAAAAGTAAGAAAAGGCGAAAACACCCAAGAAACGTGAAGTTGATATGATAACGCTAATTGAAGTATATAGACATTTTATTGTGGGAGGAAGGAGGAATATTACTACAATACGTGAGAGGAAGCGCTTTCTTTTAGCCTGAATCTTGTTTTATAAGAAAAATAAAAAGAGAAAAAAAGTAAGAAAAGGCGAAAACACCCAAGAACGTGAAGTTGCTATGATAATGCTAATTGAAGTATATAGACATTTTATCGTGGGAGGAAACAGAATACTATTACAACACGTAAGAACAAGCGCTGTCTCTTAACCTGAAGCTTGTTTTATAAGAAAAACAAAAAGAGAAAAAAAGTAAGAAAAGGCGAAAAAACCCAAGAAACGTGAAGCTGCTGTGCTAACGCTAATTGAAGTATATAGACATTTTGTTTTGGGAGGAAGGTGGAATATTACAGCAAACTGTCTTTTGAAAACTGTCTTTTGAAACTTACTAGAAAATTGTCTTTTGATCAGAACCGTTCTAGAGAAAAATGAAAAAGAGAAGAAAAAGGAAGGAAAACAAAAGAAAAAGTTAAAAGCAGCCAAGGAAAACGAAGTTGCTATGAAATAGTGTAACTGTCTAAGATGAGAGGTATGAGAAAGAGAGAACAAAATAGGGCAACTTATAATGCTAATTGAAGCTTATAGACATTCTGATGTGGGATAAGAAGGCATATTACTGCTAAAGGTAAAAAAAAAGTTATTTTTAGGTTGTAACCTGTTTTTAAAAAGCTTAAATCTAATGCTATTGTTATTGTTATTATTAAGCTTGAAAAGGTTTTTAGTCCCTCAAAATGTAACGTAGTAACAATGGAGCAATACCGCTAGTGATAAAAAAAGAGCTGGACTATTTGGCTTCCCATTCTGACATGCGATTAAAGACAAAAATATTAAAGCATGCTTTTAGGTCAGAAGTACAGGAAAGATAGATTAACTTTATTTTGCTTAAAAAAATCTCATCTGCTTCTAAAATTTTTCGCATGACTCTACTTTTGCCAAAAATTTAACTCATCAAAACAAAGTGTGAAACGATTTGTTAACTTTACATTATTTGCGTTGGAAAGAAAAAGGAAAATAGGAACAAGACAAGAAGACATTAAACTTTGTTTTAGTTTGCCAGACGTGACAATGAATACTCCAGATATGACGCAGAAATCTTTAAAGTCAAATGCTGTAAATGACCCACAAAGAAGTATTTCAGAATAGTATACCAGAACAGCTTACGTTAGTGATGCTACGAGCCGTGTAAATGTTTTGAGCCGAGTACCCTAATTAAATATATAAAAACAAACAAATAAAAATTGGATCTTAGCTTTTGGTGTTTCGTTCGTTTTTTTTGTAACCTTATGCCTGTTTTTATGCTTACGGGAATAAATTCTAGCACTTTTTTTGCGTTTTTGTAACATGCACACATATAAGCAGTTTAGTTTTTTCCTTTTCTTGGCGTTTTTTGTAACACAAAAAGCATGTTTTATGATGGTGACGTAATTAATTATAACGTTCTTGGATGTGAAGATGCGTTGGATAAGAGTTGTGTAGCGTTACACTGAGTGAGTGAAGATGCGAGTACAGAGGAGTTGTTTGTTTTAGGATATATGTATATAAAGAGTTTTGTGATTGGGTTTTGTACGGTTAAGAGTCATGGTGGCTGTAACCGTTCAATCATGATTAAACTTAAATATTCAGTAGCATCACAAATAAAAAGTATTTCCCCTTGATTATTCTCTGATGACTTTCAGTTTTCGCTTTTAGGTTTATTGGACGATTATCGTAATTTACTTCGGAGGGAGTTTCTACTGTTATTTCCAATGTTATTATGATTTAAAATGGCAGAGATGTCAGGCACGTATGCAGATTTATTTTGGAGGGGAGTTTTAGTTAAAAAAATATTTTAATATTAAATGCTCATAAATACAATAAGGCACTGAGGCCCCTCTCCCCCATAAGTACATCCCTAACATATGTCATCAGCTTAAAACAAAATTAAGCTTGCATAGTTGAAGCTTTCAATCAAATCAAAATGGTCGAACGTTTTCCTAAAAATTTGCCTGAATATTTATTCAGCCTCAAATCTTGAAGGTATAAATTCATAATGATTTGCAATTTTTTTACTCAGAAACAATACTTTTTTCCAATTGTATGCCATGTGCATAAGAATTATCTCTCGAATTCTTTCGGTATGCAAAATACTAATAAGCCCGTTTCTCTTCTCTTAGTTTTAAGTTTTGAATCTCATCTCCCTAATTTGCAAACTCCTCAAAACTTTGGGAGCACTCAAAATTGAAATCCCTTAATGTCTTAGGCATGTTATTTCCCAACTTGAACTTGGCTAACTAAAATAAATAAGAAAGACTAAATACACAATTCCAAAACGAACCTTATTGCTAATTACCCTCAACTCCCCTTAAATTGGAGAGTCATTTTGCCGTTACATTGCTAATATGGCCCTATGCAAGGATTTATTACTACTACTACTACTACTACTAACAACTCATCGCAGCACCAAGCCGCCTGAGGCCAACACAGCTACGCACGCTCCTCCTCCACCCCAATCTATTCAAAGCCTCCCTTTTTTACACCCGCCCACGAAGTTCCCATTTCCTTTAAATCTTTCTTTATGACGTCCTCCCACCCCAGACGGGACGACCTGCTTTCCGTTTAGCCCTAGATGGTTGGCCGAAAAGAACAATCTTGGCAATCTGTCATCCTTCATCCGCACAACATGCCCTAACCACCTCAACCTTTCTTTCATTATAGACCTAGAAAGCGGTATTGAACCACATTTTTCGTATAGCCTATTGTTTGAAATACGGTCAGTCAGCCGGGGTACCCAGAACAATCCTTAAGCAATTTCTCTGGAAAACATCTAGCAAATCTTCGTCCGCTTTTCGAAGCGTCCATGCTTCAGAGCCATATTTGACCACTGTCATCACTGTAGCTTCTAAGATTCTAATCTTGGTTTGCAGACTTATCTTCCTATTCTTCCAGACTTTTTTTAACTGTGAAAAAACACCCTGAGCCTTGGCTATTCTATTTTTTACATCTTCACTGCTCCCACCATCTTTACTAATAATACTACCAAGGTAAGTGAAGCTGCCCACCTGATCAATATTTTCATTACCCAACGTCACCTTTTCATCTTCACTTATTCCTAGCCTTAGTGACTTAGTCTTCCTAACATTAATTTTCAAACCAATACTAGCACCCTGAACTCGCAAAACCTCTAAAACTTCATTCATTTTGCTCACACTTTCATCTAGGATGCTTAAATCATCAGCATAATCCAAGTCTAGGAGACTTTTTCCCTCCCCATTTGATTCCGTGGTCTCCCATTGCCTTTCCTGTGCTCCTTAAAACAAAGTCCATCAAAATAATCCATATAAAGGGGATAGAACACAACCCTGCTTAACTCCTGATTTAATACAAAAACCAGCTGCTAACCTCATTTCCTACTTTAACTGCAGCAGTGTTATTCTCGTACATAGCACTAATTACTTTAATGTATTTGTCTGGTATACCATACAAGGATAAAACCTTTACTAAAGCTCCTCTATCAACAGAATCGAATGCTTGCTCATAATCTATAAAACTGAGGACCAAAGGTGTTTGAAAACTTAGGCACTTCTCAATTATTAACCTAAGAGTGAAAATTTGGTCAACACATCCTCTACCTTTTCTAAAACCGCACTGCTCTTCTCTTAAAACTTTGTCTACAGCATCTCTCAGTCTAAAAAGTATCATATTACTAAGCAATTTGCTACCTACAGAGACCAGACTAATGCCTCGATAATTACCACACTCACTTTTATCACCTTTCTTATAAAGTGGCTTAATTAAGGTTTTCCTAAAATCGTTAGGTACTTCCCCTTTTTCAAAAATCATATTCATAATCTTCAATAACTTATTTCTAACCTCAGAGCCACCATATTTAAGAAACTCATTTACTACCCTATCAGCACCTGGAGCTTTATTATTCTTTAATCCTTTTAGTACTGTTGCTAATTCCTCCTCACAAAACAAATCTTCCTTCACATCCAAGGTATCACAAACTTTTTCATTTTCCTCTATATTTTTTCCTGCAAACTCTATCTCGGTTAAGCAAGTTCTCAAAATGTTCGGCCCCATCTCGCTTTAGCTTTTTCCTTATCGCTAATTGCCACCCCCATTCCTATCTTTAACTGGGACAAAGTCCGGATTGACTACTACCTCTCAATTTGTTAACGTGCCAGTACAATATTTTACTATTATGCCGTCTAGCTGCATCTTCTAAATCCTCGGCAATTTTATCCATGGCCTCCACTTCACACCTCCTTAGTTCATATTTCAATGCTTTCTCCACTTTCCTTACATTTCTTTTGTTTTCATGCGATCTATCACTCAGATAATTCTTGTACAAGTCCTTTCTCCTTTCTATTAACATAAAGCTTTTCACTAATATTCTTAGCTGCAGTTCTAGCTTTCTTCCCTAATACACCTTCAGCAACTTCACAAATTATTTTTCTAAAATTATTCCAACCATCTTCCACATTATCAAATTTTTAAACTCTCAAGTTAGTATTCAACTGTTCCTGGAAAGTTCTCTCAAATTCTCATCCTGGAGTCTACTAACATCATAACTTCCCGGGAGGTAATTACCCTTCCGATATTTCAGCTTTAAATTAACACCTTGACACTACTAGATGGTGATCTTTACTTTTAACATCAATAACAGCACTCCTATATACCCTAGTATCTTGTGTATTGATCCTGCCAGTCTTCGGTTTTAACTATAACATAATCAATAAGGTTTGCTGTCTTACCATCACGTGAATACCATGTTAGCTTATGAGCCATTTTATGACCAAACACCGTATTGGTTATAACTAGATTGTTATAACCTACAAAATTGCAAAAGTCTGTATCCATTACTGTTTTCTTTTCCTACACCAAATTTACCTAAGCTGGGATACCATCTATCCTTATTTTCTACCAACCTGGGCGTTAAAATCTCCCAGTAATAACATCATATTTCCTACTGGGACCTTTGTCTATTTGCTCCTGTAACTGTAAGTAAAATTCATCTGAGTCACTAGTATCTCCATCAGTCGGTTCTACAGGGGCGTATACTACTATAACTGATACCCTGAACTTTCTAGTCATAAAATGGGCAATTAGTATTCTATTATTAATACCTTCCCAGCCTAACACAGACTTAGCAGCTTCCTTATTCATCATGAGCCCTACTCCCTGTCTATGTACCCCATCCTTCCTGCCCTGAGTAAACAAATTCTATATCACCTAATTTCATGCTTCCTACCCCTGGGATATGAGTTTCTGAAAACTCCTAATAAATCCAGTTCGAATCGTCTGAATTCGTCAGTCAAAATGTCGATACAATAGTCATTTTTAATGTCGTAACATTCCAAGTTCCAGTTTTCATGTTCTTTAAATCATTGAAATTTTTTCGCCTCAGGAAAAGCAATGATCCCGGATACCAGTGCAGGACGGGGATCACATATCTTCTCAAGTCTACACCGAAGTGCTTAAGCCGGCTTAGAACCGGACAGCAAGAAGTCCTGGGACCTCCATGAATGGAGGCTTTGTGCAATCCTGGGCCCATCTTGGTCACAACATGGTTTTTCAGCACTTGGCGATGCTCTCTTCTATCAACAAGAGTCGAAATCCTGCACAGACAATCTCAAGCCTATTACCTCCGACTCATTATATATTCATGCCTACAAATATTATGCTACTACGGGGAGGCAACCCGTAACAGACAAATTAGCTAGGAAGAGGTTTTTCAGCCCAAAGACGCCATCAAAACATACCAATCCCAGAAGAATTGTCCATTAGTCAGAATCCCGTGCGAATGCTGTGTCGTTTACTAGGCTATAATTTCCTCGAGGGGCGCCACTCCTCAAGTGGGAATAGAGTTGACCGCAAGGTCCCCAGTCTTGCAGGTACCCCGAAAAGGTCGAGGCAGCCCTTTGCAGAGGCCGTTGTCCATAGATCTTGGATCTTACGCCCTGCCACAGTTGTCCTCCTATAGAGGATCCTCCCGCGATGGTGTTCTGCATCACCATGCAATTTAACCCATTGCTGGGAGAAGGTTTGCAACTCATGGAACTTGTGGACAAACCAGTGGGCCCTTTTGAGTGTACATTTGAGGGGCCCATCTTCCTCCTCCGCCTGTATTTATGACCCCGGGCAAGGGTGCCCCAGATTCTATTATGGACCCCCAGGGACAAGGTCCCCCCTTGGTCCGTGGCCTCCTATGGAGGTACCCTACATATCTGTAGAGCATTCCCCTATCGCCACCTGGGGACACGCTGAATGGCCTGGGGGAGGCCAGATAAAACGGATCACTTTGTTTTGCAAAGGCCATAACTCAGTGACATATTTAACCTACTACTTATAAATATACATAACTCACTGACTAGGCCTATATAAGTTATATACAGAAATATATAACTCAGTGACATACTTAACCTACTACTTATAAATATGTGTAACTCACTGACTAGGCCTATATAAGTTATATACAGAAATATATAACTGAGTGACATATTTAGCCTACTACTTATAAATATGTGTAACTCACTGACTAGGCATATAAGTTATATACAGAAATATATAACTCAGTGACATATTTAGCCTACTACTTAAAATATGTGTAACTCACTGACTAGGTCTATATAAGTTATATACAGAAATATATAACTCAGTGACATATTTAGCCTACTACTTATAAATATGTGTAACTCACTGACTAGGCCTATCTAAGTTATATACAGAAATATACAACTGAGTGACATATTTAACCTACTACTTATAAATATGTGTAACTCACTGACTAGGCCTGTATAAGTTATATACAGAAATATATAACTCAGTGACATATTTAGCCTACTACTTAAAATATGTGTAACTCACTGACTAGGCCTATATAAGTTATATACAGAAATATATAACTCAGTCACATATTTAGCCTACTACTGATAAATATGTGTAACTCACTGACTAGGCCTATCTAAGTTATATACAGAAATATATAACTGAGTGACATATTTAGCCTACTACTTATAAATATGTGTAACTCACTGACTAGGCCTATATAAGTTATATACAGAAATATATAACTGAGTGACATATTTAGCCTACTACTTATAAATATGTGTAACTTACTGACTTGGCATATAAGTTATATACAGAAATATATAACTCAGTGACATATTTAACCTACTACTTATAAATATACATAACTCACTGACAGGGCCTATATAAGTTATATACAGAAATATATAACTCAGTGACATATTTAGCCTACTACTTATAAATATGTGTAACTCACTGAGATTTTTGATTATAATAGAGATTTTTATGAGATTTATGAGATTTTTAATTATAATAATATGGAATCAGCAGGAGAATATAAACACTTGAAAACCAAGACTCAAATTGATTCATTAAGCCTTTCCAGTAAGTTTGAGCCTCCTTTTAAAAAGTTGGATATGTAATTATGACTCTTGCCCCATGCACTGGTAGTTCTCGCTTAGAGCATTCCTAATTAATCACTGGACGAACCTAACCCTCTTCTAGAGTTTGAAGAGGCACAAATAGTAGTTTAAGAGTAAATTAATCGCCCTAAAAATCTCATACAGTAGGTATTTAACTCGGAAAGGGGCCTCTAAAAAGTTGGAATTGATTCATTCGTTAAAAATTGCCATATATATATAGGGGTGGGGGCGACACTCACCTCTGACAAAACCGACCACCATACTTGGAAAGAGCACAAAAAAAGCATCAAGTGGTGTCCACTTCATTTAAAAAATAAACATTAAAAGGCAGAAGTTAGAAAAGAAATATAGAAGAAATTATGATATGAACCATCACATTCTTAACTTTTTTATGGGAGAGGGGGGGTTCATACCCGTATATGTGTCGAACGTTAGTTTCCCCCAAATTTCAATGATTTTTGAAGTGCTGTGTTTGCCAGAATCATTTTTTTCAATCCATCAATCAATCAATTTTATTCAATCAATAAACTCAATAAAATAAACTTCAATATAAACTCCCCCGTAAGGCTCTATGACCAGGAAAAAAAACAGGGGAGAAACAAAATTAAACAAATACTTAAAAATCAAAAAAAAAAAAAATACCAACATCATACATTCACACATTTAAGAGACTCAACACAAGAGAAATCATAAGATAAAAAAGCCTTAAGATACAATGATCAACATTAAAAAAAAAAAAAAAAAAAAAAAACAATTACTAGCTAAAAAATCCCAACATAATTCTTGAACATACCAAACGAGTGGCAGCTTCGTGCAGACACGGGGAGCGTGTTCCAAATCCTGTTGCAAGTTGTCAGAGGTTTGAAATCAGACCTCACTGATGGAGTATGAAGAATCTGTAAATTGCTGGATGTGCGGAGATGATAAGTCGAATGATCAGAAACAAAAGATATATTATTACATAGAGCAGCAGGAAGATGGCCGTGCAACTGTAAAAAGATAAAAGAAGAACAAGAAAGAAAATAGAGAGATTTCAAATCAAGCAAGAGTTTAAGCGAAGATCGGTTAGTTTCCTTAATAAGAGTCCTTGCTTTATCATAAAGTTTTGAAAGTGGCATCAGAGACGAGGGAAAAGCTGACATCTAAATAACAGAACAATATGAAACATAAGACTGAACTAGGCTGTAGAATAAGATTCTAAGAATTGACCCTGGAAATATGTGTTTAAGCTTTCTAAGGATTCCAAGACTCCTGGAGACTTTCATTTTAATCAGGTCAATATGATGCTTGAAGGAAAGATTTTCGTCAAGCAAGATACCTAGGAATCGAACATAACGATCCCTAGGTCTACTTAGAGAACCTCTTGATACGTGTATTTCATTTAAGTCAGGGCAAGCCTTTGAAACTCTGGAGAAAATAAGAAAAAAGGACTTCCCGACATTTAAGCCAAGATAATTTACATCAAACCATTGGATGACTCTTTCTAAAAGGGCATTTATATTTGACCGAAGATCAGACTCACTTCTACCAGCTGTGCCAAGAGAACAGACATCAGCAAAAGCAATAAGTGGATCCTGTAAGGACTAACTCCTGAGAGTAGTTGCACATGCATGCTCAGTTGAGTCTTTCACCCTAAAACCAAACTGAAAATCATGAAAACAGTGTTTAGAATTAAGAAAACTAAGAAGTCGAGAAAGCTTTTCCCAATATTTTACTAAAAACTAATAAAAGGGATATGGGACGATAATTTGCAGGATCATTCCTTGATCCACCTTCAAAAAGGATAATTACGTGACCACGCTTTAGAGCACTTGGGAAAACACTATTTTCAAAGGAAAGATTGATAAGTCTAATGAGGGCAGAAATGATGACAGGAAGAATGACTTTACAACCTTAGTCGGAATACGGTCTGGGCCAGAAGATGAAGAAACCCTCAAACCGTTGACAATTCTGGCTATTTCAGCTTCAGAGGCAGGTTTCAATGCCATTGATTTTGTACAAGGCGATCCAAGGTAAGACCTAAAGTCAGGTACAGAAGAAGAGGGACTTACAGAAGAGGCTGTAGTTTTGCCGATATTAGCAAAATAGGAAGTAAACGCATCTTGAACTTTTAGCTCACCGTCTACATTTTCGCCTTCCATCACAATACTTGAAGGGGCAGAAGGAGGCATATAAGATGGCCTGATAACAGAATTGATTACTTGCCATGTCTTCCTAATGTCTTTACCACACGCAGAGAATTTTCTGTAATAAATAACGATTTGGCCTTTCGGCAAAGCGAATTGTAAACTCTTCTATAAGCTTTGAAAAGTTGATGTCGAGAATCACGAGAAGATCGCTTAGAGAACCTGTAAACCTTCCAAATATCATTTTTCTTCCTCCAACTTCTAAGGAGTCCCGGAGTCATCCAAGGATTCAAAGGGTCGTTCTTTTCGATGCCGGATTCGACTGGGCGCAACACATGTATCCAAGGTAACTTCTTTCAAAAAATCATAAAAAGAATTAAACAAAGAATCTAAATCAGATAGATTTTCAGAAATACTCCACAAACAACCCGTCAACCGTGATTTAAGAAGATGCAAACCCTGATCATTTAATTTTAAAGAGGAAAAACCAGTTTTCCTTGGCAACGGAATTTTCTTCGTTTCTCTCTCAATGTATTTTCTGGGTAAGGGTAGAAGCTTTTTGTGCTCAACACCCATTTAAGCCTTTGTTTTTTCGACAAAATTCGATATCTCACTACTAGATCTAAAACAAAGTAAATGGCTGATTGGAAGAGATAGACGGGTATAGATTTACTTGGCGGTTGGAATTAATAAAAAGAGAGTAAAAACCACAGTTTATAGACAGTAAGCTTATCGCAGATAATTTCTGGTCTTCGGTCTCGGTGCGAACAAAAAGTTCCTCCCACTTATCTCTGCCTTAGCGGATTAGTCTGTTATCGTCAATCACTGAGAAATGGTTACCAAGTGCATTATTCGTAATAGCGGGTTTCCACTTGTTTCGTGTCCAAGAGAAATCTGACTTGTCTACCCACGAAAAGATCTGATAACGCCTATGTTTCTATCTGCAAAACGTTCTCCGGAGCACTCGCACCCCTGTCCGGGTTTTTATAATGGGAGAGATAGAGAATGATCATACTGCTAATTCTATAAACTGTGGTAAAAAACTGTCAAATAATAATAGCAATGAAGCACCGTGTGGCACATAAATAGATGCAAATTTTGGTGTTCATGCGTGTGTAGTGTACTTAATTGTATTTTTATAGTTGATTTTGAATTTTAATTAGGGAGAAAAAAATGTTGAAAATATGCGAAAATAGAAAAATCTTTGCAATTTTAAAGCAAGTTTAGATTGTTCTGTAAGAAAAACTCAAAGTAATAATATAATTTTACTTTTTGAATAGATACATCTAAGGCTAGTGAATACAAAGAAACAGGTACGGTACCTTGTCCTTCCACTGCTGTAGGCTTGCCACGAAATCCAACGTTTCAATGGGAGCGTTTGGAAACTTAATTACATTTGATGAATGACTTAGATTCCACTGAAATATTTTCATAGTATCCCTGGAGTAAACCTTGAAATAAACTGCACTCTGCACCAAATTGCTTTCAAATAAATTAGTTTGTATTGCTTTATAAATAGTTACTTCAGTACTCCTATCAGAGAGTTTCCACTGAAAACTACCCTCCACAGAATTCTTTAATTTGCTAAGTTATAGTTTTAGCCATTTCAAAATCAAAATATAATTTCGGGGTTATACAACTACCAATTGTAGTGGAAATCAAACAGTACTTATTAAAAATATAGCTATAGTATTTTGATGTAGGGATACCGTCTTTCAGTCTTAGCCCCAGACTTATCCTCAGTAGCATCAAAAACATTAAATTTTGACTGGCTGAGAGTCTTTTTTGGGAGGGTGCTGCGTTGGTAGAAGTTTTGTGAGTGGGGACTATAGGACTGGGGAATTGATTGTGCAAAACTCTGTTTTATGGAGAATTTTGTGATAAGAAGATATGTGGAGCCCCTTTGAACAATTTTGTTTGCCCACAATGCAAGATATGCACCAATTCTGAGGTGCTGCAGTATATTTTCGAAATATTTCTTGATTACCTTTTGGATACTTACTACTCATAAATACTCTTAAATAGAGACTCCATTTTAGTCTTTCGTAAATTCAGGCGGATTTGGAACATTTAAAATTGGCAAGGGATTTGAAGCAACAAGGTCCAAGTTATTGGCTTTCTTCTTTGCTTATTTGAATGTCATCGTGTACAAAGATACAATATGGTGAATTTTTTTTTACAAAACTCAGACCTCTATTTATTTTTACCATAGGTCTGGCGTTCTCTTCAATCTAAATACTTCTTGTTACGTTAAATTGACTTTTCCAACTTTTTCAAAAGTTTCTGGGAAGTTCAAGGCGATTTTCTTTGCTATCTCCCAGCGGCAAAACCTGTTCGAAGCGAAGGGATGGATAGAAAAATAAAGAAGATAGATTGTATATGGGTTTACTATTCATCCTTTTGATTATAAATGTTAGTTGGTAACTGAAGGATGATGAGATGAACGCTAAAACTTTTTTCGTTCTATAAAATCTGAAAAGGTAGTCCATATAGCTCTGCCAACTTTGACGTACAAAAAAGCACTTAATTTTGCTAACTGGAAGAAAAAACATTGTAAATATATTGACAATGGAAAAATGCATTTTTTTTCTGAAAAATTATTTTTCAACATTTATCATATTCTTTCTTGGTTTTATATATAAGGTTTTCACGGTAGCCAAAAGTATTTGAAACACCGCACTTTTTTAACTTATTTCTCAAATAAATATACTGTAACGAAACCCTTGGTTTCAATCTCCCAATTTTGGGAAATTTTTGTGTATGCTCGAATACATAATACATACACCTGTGTACTTCAGCAATGGGTTAATCGAGGGGGTGCGTACTTTCACAAATCACGTAGACCGAGTAGTGTTTGTCAAGCGTTGTAGAAGTGTCCAAAACTGACTGAAAACTGTGCCAAGGGTGCTGAGAACTGTGATAGGCGTGCTGGAACTGTGCGGGACGCGTGGCGTTTCTGATATTTGTACCAATAGGCGGAAGGTGGGTGTCCCTGGTGATCAATAAGAACTAGCGCTATGAAATTGAACATAATAGAAAAACTGTTTTTGTCCTACAAGAATTCTAATAAACCAGCTTGAACCCCTTCTCAAAGGGAATGGAATAACTTAAAGAGCTTTTGTCAAAAGGAGGAACATACCCGATTTTTTGCCGTTACTCTTTTTTCATCTATAATTAAGTGATTAAAAAATATCTATTGGTCAATTTTTTATGTACTGACATAACTTGAAAGTTTTATTGACTAGGATCTGGCTGTAGTTTGAGGTTTTCAAGGACTTCCCTTGCAAAACGTCATATAATTATCATAAAATTCATAAAGTCACATGTCACATGTCACATACACATAATGCATGAACATATGCCGATTTTTTATATACTGATATAACTTGAAAATTTTATTGACTAGGATCTGGCTTTAGTTTGAGGTTTTCAAGGACTTCCCTTGCAAAACGTCATATATAATTATCATCAAATTCATAAAGTCACATGTCACATACACATAATGCATGAACATATGCCGATTTTTTATATACTGATATAACTTAAAAATTTTATTGACTAGGATCTGGCTTTAGTTTGAGGTTTTCAAGGACTTTCCTTGCAAAACGTCATATAATTATCATAAAATTCATCATGTCACATGTCGCATGCACATAATGCATGAACATGTGCCGATTTTTTATATACTGATATAACTTGAAAATTTTATTGACTAGGATCTGTCTTTAGTTTGAGGTTGTCAAGGTCTTCCCTTGCAAAACGTCATATAATTATATAAAATTCATGGTGTCACATGTCACATGTCACATATACACATAATGCATGAACATGTGCCGATTTTTTATATACTGATATAACTTGAAAATTTTATTGACTAGGATCTGGCTTTAGTTTGAGGTTTTCAAGGTCTACCCTTGCAAAAACGTCATATAATTATTATAAAATTCATGGTGTCACATGTCACATGTCACATACACATAATGCATGAACATGTGCCGATTTTTTATATACTGATATAACTTGAAATTTTATTGACTAGGATCTGGCTTTAGTTTGAGGTTTTCAAGGTCTTCCCTTGCAAAACGTCACATAATTATCATAAAATTCATGGTGTCACATGTCACATGTCATATACACATAATGCATGAACATGTGCCGATTTTTTTTATACTGATATAACTTGAAAATTTTATTGAGTAGGATCTGACTTTAGTTTGAGGTTTTCAAGGACTTCCCTTGCAAAACGTCATATAATTATCATAAAATTCATGGTGTCACATGTCGCATACACAAAATGCATAAACATGTGCCGATTTTTTTATATACTGATATAACTTGAAAATTTTATTGAGTAAGATCTGACTTTAGTTTGAGGTTTTCAAGGACTTCCCTTGCAAAACGTCATATAATAATTATCATAAAATTCATCATGTCACATGTCGCATGCGCATAATGCATGAACATGTGCCGATTTTTTATATACTGATATAGCTTGAAAATTTTATTGACTAGGATCTGGCTTTAGTTGTTTGAGGTTTTCAAGGTCTTCCCTTGCAAAACGTCATATAATTATCATAAAATTCATGGTGTCACATGTCACATACACATAATGCCTGAACATGTGCCGATTTTTTATATACTGATATAACTTGAAAATTTTATTGACTAGGATCTGGCTTTAGTTTGAGGTTTTCAAGGTCTTCCCTTGCAAAACGTCATATAATTATCATAAAATTCATGGTGTCTCATGTCACATGTCACATAGACATAATGCATGAACATCCTATATTGCCGATTTTTTATATACTGATATAACTTGAAAATTTTATTGACTAGGATCTGGCTTTAGTTTGAGGTTTTCAAGGTCTTCCCTTGCAAAAACGTCATATAATTATCATAAAATTCATCATGTCACATGTCGCATGCACATAATGCATGAACATGTGCCGATTTTTTATATACTGATATAACTTGAAAATTTTATTGACTAGGATCTGGCTTTAGTTTGAGGTTTCAAGGTCTTCCCTTGCAAAACGTCATATAATTATCATAAAATTCATGGTGTCACATGTCACATGTCACATACAAATAATGCCTGAACATGTGCCGATTTTTTTATATACTGATATAACTTGAAAATTTTATTGACTAGGATCTGGCTTTAGTTTGAGGTTTTCAAGGTCTTCCCTTGCAAAACGTCATATAATTATCATAAAATTCATGGTGTCACATGTCACATACACATAATGCATGAACATGTGCCGATTTTTTTTATACTGATATAACTTGAAAATTTTATTGAGTAGGAGCTGACTTTAGTTTGAGGTTTTCAAGGACATCCCTTGCAAAACGTCATATAATTATCATAAAATTCATCATGTCACATGTCGCATGCACATAATGCATGGACATGTGCCGATTTTTTATATACTGATATAACTTGAAAATTTTATTGACTAGGATCTGGCTTTAGTTTGAGGTTTTCAAGGACTTCCCTTGCAAAACGTCATATAATTATCATAAAATTCATCATGTCACATGTTGCATGCACATAATGCATGAACATGTGCCGATTTTTTTATATACTGATAACTTGAAAATTTTATTGACTAGGATCTGGCTTTAGTTTGAGGTTTTCAAGGTCTTCCCTTGCAAAACGTCATATAATTATCATAAAATTCATGGTGTCACATGTCACATACACATAATGCATGAACATGTGCCGATTTTTTATACTGATATAACTTGAAAATTTTATTGAGTAGGAGCTGACTTAGTTTGAGGTTTTCAAGGACATCCCTTGCAAAACGTCATACAATTATCATAAAATTCATCATTTCACATGTCGCATGCACATAATGCATGAACATATGCCGATTTTTTATATACTGATATAACTTGAAAATTTTATTGACTAGGATCTGGCTTTAGTTTGAGGTTTTCAAAGGACTTCCCTTGCAAAACGTCATATAATTATCATAAAATTCATCACGTCACATGTTGCATGCACATAATGCATGAACATGTGCCGATTTTTTTTATATACTGATATAACTTGAAAATTTTATTGACTAGGATCTGGCTTTAGTTTGAGGTTTTCAAGGTCTTCCCTTGCAAAACGTCATATAATTATTATAAAATTCATGGTGTCACATGTCACATGTCACATACACATAATGCATGAACATGTGCCGATTTTTTATATACTGATATAACTTGAAAATTTTATTGACTAGGATCTGGCTTTTAGTTTGAGGTTTTCAAGGTCTTCCCTTGCAAAACGTCATATAATTATCATAAAATTCATGGTGTCACATGTCGCATACACATAATGCATAAACATGTGCCGATTTTTTTATATACTGATATAACTTGAAAATTTTATTGAGTAAGATCTGACTTTAGTTTGAGGTTTTCAAGGACTTCCCTTGCAAAACGTCATATAATTATCATAAAATTCATCATGTCACATGTCGCATGCACATAATGCATCAACATGTGCCGATTTTTTATATACTGATATAACTTGAAAATTTTATTGACTAGGATCTGGATTTAGTTTGAGGTTTTCAAGGTCTTCCCTTGCAAAACGTCATAATTATCATAAAATTCATTGTGTCACATGTCACATACACATAATGCATGAACATGTGCCGATTTTTATATACTGATATAACTTGAAAATTTTATTGAGTAGGAGCTGACTTTAGTTTGAGGTTTTCAAGGACTTCCCTTGCAAAACGTCATATAATTATCATAAAATTCATGGTGACTCATGTCACATGTCACATAGACATAATGCATGAACATGTGCCGATTTTTTATATACTGATATAACTTGAAAATTTTATTGACTAGGATCTGGCTTTAGTTTGAGGTTTTCAAGGTCTTCCCTTGCAAAACGTCATATAATTATCATAAAATTCATGTGTCACATGTCACATACACATAATGCATGAAACATGTGCCAATTTTTTTTATACTGATATAACTTGAAAATTTTATTGAGTAGGACCTGACTTTAGTTTGAGGTTTTCAAGGACTTCCCTTGCAAAAACGGCATATAATTATCATAAAAGTCATCATGTCACATGTCGCATGCACATAATGCATGGACATGTGCCGATTTTTTATATACTGATATAACTTGAAAATTTTTATTGACTAGGATCTGGCTTTAGTTTGAGGTTTTCAAGGTCTTCCCTTGCAAAACGTCATATAATTATCATAAAATTCATGGTGTCACATGTCGCATACACATAATGCATAAACATGTGCCGATTTTTTATATACTGATATAACTTGAAAATTTTATTGAGTAGGATCTGACTTTAGTTTGAGGTTTTCAAGGACTTCTTGCAAAACTTCATATAATTATCATAAAATTCATCATGTCACATGTCGCATGCACATAATGCATGAACATGTGCCTATTTTTTATATACTGATATAACTTGAAAATTTTATTGACTAGGATCTGGCTTTAGTTTGAGGTTTTCAAGGACTTCCCTTGCAAAACGTCATATAATTATCATCAAATTCATAAAGTCACATGTCACATGTCACATACACATAATGCATGAACATATGCCGATTTTTTATATACTGATATAACTTGAAAATTTTATTGACTAGGATCTCTGGCTTTAGTTTGAGGTTTTCAAGGACTTCCCTTGCAAAACGTCATATAATTATCATAAAATTCATCATGTCACATGTCGCATGCACATAATGCATGAACATGTGCCGATTTTTTATATACTGATATAACTTGAAAATTTTATTGACTAGGATCTGGCTTTAGTTTGAGGTTTTCAAGGTCTTCCCTTGCAAAACGTCATAATATTATATATAAAATTCATGGTGTCACATGTCACATGTCACATACACATAATGCATGAACATGTGCCGATTTTTATATACTGATATAACTTGAAAATTTTATTGACTAGGATCTGGCTTTAGTTTGAGGTTTTTCAAGGTCTTCCCTTGCAAAACGTCATATAATTATCATAAAATTCATGGTGTCACATGTCGCATACACATAATGCATAAACATGTGCCGATTTTTTATATACTGATATAACTTGAAAATTTTATTGAGTAAGATCTGACTTTAGTTTGAGGTTTTTCAAGGACTTCCCTTGCAAAACGTCATATAATTATCATAAAATTCATGGTGTCACATGTCGCATACACACATAATGCATAAACATGTGCCGATTTTTTATATACTGATATAACTTGAAAATTTTATTGAGTAGGATCTGACTTTAGTTTGAGGTTTTCAAGGACTTCCCTAGCAAAACGTCATATAATTATCATAAAATTCATCATGTCACATGTCGCATGCACATAATGCATGAACATGTGCCTATTTTTTATATACTGATATAACTTGAAAATTTTTATTGACTAGGATCTGGCTTTAGTTTGAGGTTTTCAAGGTCTTCCCTTACAAAAACGTCATATAATTATCATAAAATTCATGGTGTCACATGTCACATGTCACATACACATAATGCATGAACATGTGCCGATTTTTTATATACTGATATAACTTGAAAATTTTATTGACTAGGATCTGGCTTTAGTTTGAGGTTTTCAAGGTCTTCCCTTGCAAAACGTCATATAATTATCATAAAATTCATGGTGTCACATGTCACATGTCACATAGACATGATGCATGAACATGTGCCGATTTTTATATACTGATATAACTTGAAAAATTTTATTGACTAGGATCTGGCTTTAGTTTTGAAGTTTTCAAGGTCTTCCCTTGCAAAACGTCATATAATTATCATAAAATTCATGGTGTCACATGTCACATGTCACATACACATAATGCATGAACATGTGCCGATTTCTTATATACTGATATAACTTTGAAAATTTTATTAACTAGGATCTGGCTTTAGTTTGAGGTTTTCAAGGTCTTCCCTTGCAAAACGTCATATAATTATCATAAAATTCATGGTGTCACATGTCACATGTCACATACACATAATGCATAAACATGGGCCGATTTTTATATACTGATATAACTTGAAAATTTTATTGAGTAGGATCTGACTTTAGTTTGAGGTTTTCAAGGACTTCCCTTGCAAAACGTCATATAATTATCATAAAATTCATGATGTCACATGTCGCATACACATAATGCATAAACATGTGCCGATTTTTTATATACTGATATAACTTGAAAATTTTATTAACTAGGATCTGGCTTTAGTTTGAAATTAAATAAAAAAAAAAGTTTTTTTTAACTGAAAGTAAGGAGCGGCATTAAAACTTAAAACGAACAGAAATTATTCTGTATATGAAAGGGCCTGTCCCCTCCTCAACACCTCGCTCTTTACGCGAAAGTTTTTCATTGTTTAAAAAAATAGAGTTGTGAGAAAGTCAAACTTTAGCGTAAAGAGCGAGGCGTTGAGGAGGGGACAGCCCCTTTCATATACAGAATAATTTCTGTTCATTTTAAGTTGTAATGTCGCTCCTTACTTTCAGTTCAAAAAAACTTGTTTTTTTTATTTAATTTTTGAACATTTTCAATAAATGCAGTTTTGATCTTGGCTCACCGTACATGAATAATTAAAACAAAATTTTCATATTAAATTTTACTTTTTATTTAGTTAAATGGCTTTCTCGAAACTTGTTTAATTTTATTTACGAATGTTTTTATTAGTAATACATATACTTAACTTACGAATTAACTTACGTAACGAACTTCTATATTCATATATTTTTAAGACATATATTAGGGGGCTCGCCCCCTAGTCAATACCTTGCTCTTTAAGCGAAGTTTCGAATTTTGTTCCAATTCTTTAAAAATGACCGCTTAATCACAAAGGCCGTTAATTAGAATAAATAGCTCTTATGAAAGTAAAAAAAAATCTTTGGCTTAAAGAGCGAGGTACCTGACTAGGGGATGAACCCAATCATATATGTAATATTTCTGTTCGTTTAAAGTTTGATGTTGCTGCTGTTGCAGTTGAAAAACTTGTTTTTTTATATTTAATTTCTGATCTTTTTTTAAATAATGCTGGGAAGTCCGGCATCCCCTTCATAGCAATGTCCCTTCCCCCATGAAAGCTTCCTTCATGGAAAGATCCTCCCACATAACCCTCGACCCACCCACCCCCCACTACCAGGAAAAATCTCCCCTGAAAACGTCTGTATACTTCCCAATAACCAATACTATATGTTAACATTGGGTAAAGTTCATAACTTTCAGCCCCCCCCCCCGGGATCTTCGGGGGATTAAGTCATCCTAAAAGACATACTTACAATATTTTCGAACATGCTGAACAAAATGGCTATCTCAAAATTTTGATCAAGTGACTTGGGAAAAAAATGAACGTGGGAGGGGGCCTAGTTGCCCTCCATTTTTTGGTCACTTAAAATGGGCACTAGAACTTTGAATTTCCATTCCAATGAGCCCTCCCATGATATTCTAGGGCCGCTGGGTCGATACGATCACCCCTGGGGAAAAAAAACAACAACAAATAAACACGCACCCGTGATCTTTCTTCTGGCAAAAAATGCAAAAATTCCACATTTTTGTGGATAGGAGCTTGAAACCTCTACAGTAGGGTTCTTTGATACGCGCAATATGATGGTGTGATTTTCATTAAGGTTTTATAACTTTCAGGGGGTCTTTCCCCCTTTTTTTGAAAATCAGCCAAAATTTCTCAGGCGCCTAACTTTTGATGAGTATAATTAAACTTGATGAAACTTATATATTTGAAATCAGCATTAAAATCTGATTCTTTTGATGTATCTATTTGTATCAAAATACCGTTTTTTAGAGTTTCGGTTACCATTGAGCCGGGTCGCTCCTTACTTACAGTTCGTTACCACGAACTGTTTGATTTTCAAGGACTTCCCTTGCAAAACGTCAGTAGTAAGCGCCCAATTCGTCCGAAAACCTACACGCAAAACCTACGCCTGAGGCATGGGTATGTGTGTAGGTTTCGAACGAATTGGGGTTACCAGGGTCATTTGCAAAGAGGTATCATTTCTATAGAAGGTATAGTAATTTGAAATATCATATGGAATTTGCTTGAAGGTATATACTTTGCGTACGTGCCCGTACCAAACAGGTTTTCTGGTAGTTCCTATTCTAAAGGGATCATTACACTCTTTGCCAAGAGGAACGAGTACAACTTGATTGGTGATTAGGATTTGAATATTTTTTAGGGTTAAATCCGTGGTCATTCATTTGTAAGTTGATTAGTAGGTTTTTTTTTTTTTTTTTTTTTTTTTTTTTTTTTTTTTTTTTTTTTTTTTTTTTTTTTTTTTTTTAAACTTGGCTAATAGGTTTTTAAACATATTACTACGAACGCTATATGCATTCCATTTTTGGAACTAGGAGCGAGATTGTGTGATGCTATAAGACTGGTTTCGTTTCATGGGTTCATTAATAGAAGGACTAATGCATTTGAAAAGGGTAATTACTTCTTTAGTTTACGAGATTTGCGAATTTTTTTTTTTTGCGAAAAGATATTTGCGTAAAGGTATTGCGAAGGTTTGACATTGTGACTTGACCTAGCTTTACCTCGCCGATGTGGTCTGTATAATACATAAGTAACGTTTGAAAAATATTGTCAATTTAAAAAGAAATGGCTGAAAAGTGTTTTGAGGGGGATGGGTTGCATGGAGGGGTGAGTTGCACGATGCTTCAGTTAAAGGGGATACACTTGCACGGGGGGTTTCGGTTATACACCTTTAGTTTACGAGATTTGCGAATTTTTTGCGAAAAGGTATTTGCGTAAAGGTATTGCGATGGTTAAGAATGCCTCACGGGTGAAACTCCCCTTTTTTTCGAAAATCGGGTTCCCTGTTTTCAAAACCCCTTTTTCTTCTGAGGCTTGGTGCATTTGGTGGCTAGATATTAAACGTAATGAAATTTATATAATTGCAATCTGTATAAAAAACCCAATTCCTGTCAATTGTTATCAAAATTCCATTTTTGAAGTTTCGCTTACTATTGAGTCCTATCCCCCAACGCCACCTATGAAAAGATTCTTTTAAAAGAAACACTTCAAATTGAAAAAAGAAACCATAAGCAAAATGTTAAACTTTAATTGAACAAATATTAGACAAATCTACTTCACTTATACAAGTAGAATTATCAGGCAAGATTTCTGTCTCAAGAGGTTTATCCGATATTGGAATACGGTTTTTTAGAATGTGCCATTGAAGATGTATCGCTTCTGGAACTTATTTTTAGCCTCAGGTTCTTTACAGGGCTTTTGTCTTCTTCATTAGCATCTATCTTTCCTTTTTCAACCGACCACTTCATTGCTGTAGCCTCAGAGTTTCTAAGTTTTTTCTTTTCAGCTTTTGCTGGATTTTCCGGGTTTTCTTTTCTACTACTTTCCTATAAGTGCTTCATCCTTCATATCAAGTGGAATTTCCTTCTTTGGTTCGCTTATTTCACACTTGGAATGAAAGTCCAATTCGTCATAACGAGGATGTAAAGATCCTGATGCCACCAGAGCATAGGACTTTAACTCACTTTCTGTTAGTTTGTTTATCACTATTGTAGAGGACTTCAATTGTCTCCGAATTCCAGGTATTTCAGCGAGCCTAATGAAACATCTTTCAGTCAGTTTTTTATTTCCTGAAATGGAAACAGAGATCATTGAAATATTGATCTTTTTTCCGCATTGGCAAAAAATATTGCATTCGAAATTCTTTACAGTCTCATGAAATGTAATTAAACAAATATAAAAGATTTTTCAACTAAAGTAAGGAGCAAATTTAAAACTCATAACAGATTGAAGCTACTTTGTATATAAGGAGGGACCCCCAATTTTCTTTAAAAAAATTTGGAAAAAAGCCAACTTCACAATAAAGATAAAGGAGTTAAGGATGAGACATACTTTTGATCTTTTACATAATTAAATAAATAAATCCGGGTTGCAGCGGTAGCTAGCAACCTAGTAAGAGACGATCACCTCCAATGTTAAAATATAAAAACCCGTAGCTCCTAAAAAAAGAGTCAGATCAAAACAAAAAGTACACCATTAGAACCGCCTTGTCCAAATCCTCCATAAAGGAAACTTACCGCCCTTTGGCTTGAATAACAAAGAAAATATATTGGCTTGAAAATCAAGAAAATAGACTTTTACCACGTTATTCTCCCCAAACGGGATATTATTTTTTCTTTTTTCTTTGTCTCCAGAGATAGCTTGGCACTGGAACATCGTAGAGGGTTGTTCAATAGCTCATTTTAAAGGAAATTAATTGGGTTAAAAACACTTTTGTAACTAAAATAAATTATTTCTAAAAGAGAATAAATTTTTCCAATAAAAACTGTATTTTTGATGCAGTGACGTCATAATTACTATATAAGAAACGTCAAAACTGTAAATGGTCTCATTCATGAATACATAATGGTTAGATCAAAGCAAGCTACACGCAAGTTAAAAAATCAGTACTAAAATATTATAATAAAGATCGAACTCTTCCCTATACTAACTTGCATACGCAACTTCACTATAGTTAAGATTACAGTATTTATATTATACATCATTATAGATTATAAAAGGTTCAAATGTTATAATGATAAAATAACTCTTGGCTATACTAACTGGCATTGTCAAGTTAGTATAGCCGTTAGAATACGTTTATCAAAATCTATTTATCCGTATATACACAGATTTGTGGAAAAATCAAATCAATGAATACCTTACTACAGCACAATGGATGAAAGTGTGCCTCATGATTCGAGGTTTGCGGGTTCAAATCCCCTGTAGTAAGGGATCAATATTAAATATAATAAAGAACGAACTCTTTCCTATACTAAATAAGCCTATACTAGTTAATGATATAGTAATGATGATTTTACTGATACCTAAATTACAAATTAAAGAAAATGATCCCGGGTGGCTTTGAACCACCAACCTTTCGTTAAAGACCGATCGCGCTTGCCACTTGTACTACGACGTCATTAATTAAAGTTTTAAAATTAACAATATGATACATAAGATGCTTTTATCAATTGTCTTTTCATATCCGGGTTGCAGCGGTAGCTAGCAGCCTAGTAAGAGACGATCACGTCCAATGTTAAGAAATATAAAAACCCCTAACTCCTAAGAAAAAGAGTCAGATCAAAACAAAAAGTACGCCATTAGAACCGCCTTGTCCGAAACCCTATAAAGGAAACTTACCGCCCTTTGGCTTGAACAAACAAAGAAAATATATTGTCTTGAAAATCAAGAAAATTGACTTTAACCACGTTATTCTCCACAAACGGGATATTTTTTCTTTCTTCTTCTTCTTCTTCTTTTCCACAGATAGCTTGGC
>CM051269.1:41058756-41106256 GCA_027921565.1 Artemia sinica | reverse complement strand
GAAAACCATGACAAACCCAATAGGGCAGCTCCAGCAAACCCAATAGGGCAGCTCCAGCATTTTTTTATTGTGTGGGAGAGGGGTCACCATCCAGAGAGTCAAGGGCATGTGTCAAAATTTTTTTGTCTCGCAAATTTTTTTTGCGAGACAAATTTTTTTGTCTCGCAAATTTTTTTGCGAGACAGGGTTTTTTCTTAACGTGCTTTTGAGTTTTTGGCCACTATGGGCCGTGGTTATCTCTAACCAAGGTTATTGCTGCTACCATGAAAGTCGCGTGTGTTCGGGTCCTGGGCATAAAAAGTTTTGCTAATTTAAAATATATAAGACAAAAGGATAAAATTGTTTTTTTAGAGGGGTGTGGCGGAGAAAATAGTTGGAATTCAAGCAGCATAAAAGAAAAGTAATATTTACTTAAGAGTTCACCAATGAATAAAGACGATTTTGTTTGAGTCAACTTTTTCACTCCCAAAAAAACAGGCTAAATTATTCTTTCTACCTACATCGTTGATTTGAAGAGGGTTGAGCTGGATTCGGGTTGATTTGAGTCAAGCAAGGCTATGTTAAACGGAGGGTTGAGTTGCTTCAGCATTGAGTTAAATGAGGTTAAATTGCACGAAAATTAAGTTGAATGGGGTTTGAGTTAAACGGGGTGGAATTGCAAGAGGTTTGGTAGTTGAGCTGTAAAGGGGTTTTAGTCAAACGGGGGTTGAGTTGCACAAGGATTCAGTTTCATGAGGTTCAGTTAAAGGAGGGTTCCGTTGCACGGGGGTTGAGTTTAATGTAATTTGAGTTAGTTTGGGGATCACGTTGAGTGGGGTGTAAAACGCGGCTAGTTAAAAGGGCGTTGCGTCAAACATGGCTGAGCTAAGTTAGGGTTGAGTTGTACGGGGTGAAGTTAAACTGGGGTGGGTTGTCGATGGTTCAGTTAAATGGGCTTAGTTACACGGTGTTCAGTTACACGGGACCTTATAAAGTCATAATCATTGGATCAAAGATTTGATCCATGATTTTGTTGACGTTTAAAATCATCGGATCAACATTTTTGTTGCTCAGGCACCCCTGAGAAAAAATTTCGCATTCATAAAATAACCGTGCCCCCGGCCCATCAGCTCCAAAAGATCTAGTCAAAAAGAAGCACTGATTAACATTAGACAAATATGACGTGGTTTTTCCCTAGGTGGATGATTGCGGTCGTTTGAAAGAATCTTCAACTTTTCATTCACTTGTCAAACAGTTCGTGGTAAACGAACTGTAAGTAAGGAGCGACCCGGCTCAATGGTAACCGAAACTCTAGAAAACGGTTTTTGATACCAATAGATACATCAAAAGAATCAGATTTCAATGCTGAATTCAAATATATAACTTTCATCAAGTTTAGTTCTACCCATCAAAAGTTACGCGCCTGAGGAAATTTGGCGGATTTTAGAAAAAAGGGGGAAAGACCCCCTAAAAGTTAGAGAATCTGAATGAAAATCACACCATCATATTCAGCATATCAGAGAACCCTACTGTAGAGGTTTCAAGCTCCTATCTACAAAAATATGGAATTTTGCATTTTTTGCCAGAAGAAAGATCACGGATGCGTGTTTATTTGTGCTTTTGTTTTTTTTGTTTGTTTTTTTTTCCCAGGGTGATCGTATCGACCCAGTGGTCCCAAAATATCGTGGGAGGACTCATTAGAAAGGGAATTTAAAGTTCTAGTGCCCATTTTTAAGTGACAAAAAAAAGGATGGCAAACTAGGCCCCCTCCCACGCTCTCATTTTTTTTTCCAGGGGTGATCGTATCGACCAAGTGATCCTAGAATATCGTGGGAGGGGCTCATTGGAAAGTAAATTAAAAAATTCTAGTGCTCTTTTTTCAGTGACAAAAAATGGAGGGTAACTAGGCCCCCTCCCACGCTCATTTTTTTTCCCAAAGTCACCTGATCAAAATTTTGAGATAGCCATTTTGTTCAGCATGGTTGAAAATATGATAAGTATGTCCTTTAGGATGACTTAATCCCCGGAAGTCCCGGGGGGAGGGCTGAAAGTTATGAACTTTACCCTATGTTAACATATAGTATTGGTTATTAGGAAGTATACAGACGTTTTCAGGGGGGATTTTTTCTGGTAGTAGCGGGGTGGGTGGGTCGGGGGTTATTTGGGAAGATCTTTCCATGAAGGAGGTTTTTCATGGGGGAAGGGACATTGCTATGAAGGGGGCGTCAGATTTCCCAGCATTATTTAAAAAAAAGATCAGAAATTAAACATAAAAAAAAACTAGTTTTCCAACTGAAATAAGGAGTAACATCAAAACTTAAAACGAACAGAAAATATTACGTGTATGATTGGGTTCACCCTCTAGTCAATACCTCGCTCTTTAAGCCAAAGATTTTTTAGTACTTTCATAAGAGCTATTTATTCCAAATAACGGCCTTTGTGATTAAGGGTCATTTTTAAAGAATTGGAACAAAATTCGAACTTTAGCTTAAAGAGCGAGGTATTGACTAGGGGGCGATCCCCCTAATAGACGTATTAAAATATATGAATAAAGTTCGTTACGTAAGTTAATTCGTAAGTTACGACGTATATTTATTACTAATAAAAACGTTCGTAAATAAAATTAAACAAGTTTCGAGAAAGCTATTCAACCAAATAAAAGTAAAATTAATATGCAAATTTTGTTTTAATTATTCATTTACGGTGAGCCAAAATCAAAACCTGCATTAATTCAAAACGTTCAAAAATTAAATATAAAAAACAAGTTTTTTTTTAACTGAAAGTAAGGAACGACGTTAAAACTTAAAACGAATAGAAATTATTCTGTATATGAAAGGGGCTGTCCCCTCCTCAACGCCTCGCTCTTTACGATAAAGTTTGACTTTCTCACAACTCTACTTTTTTTAAACAATAAAAAACTTTAGCGTAAAGAGCGAGGGCGTTGAGGAGGGGACAGCCCCTTTCATATACGGAATAATTTCTGTTCGTTTTAAGTTTTAACGTCGTTCCTTACTTTCAGTTAAAAAAAAAAACTGTTTTTTTTTATTATTTAATCTAATATTAAACGAGAACATTAATTTTGTTAGTCAGGGCATTGATTAGAGGCTCACTGTTGAAGTTAGGTTATTTTTAAGCCTTTGAAAGGCTTATGGATGGTTCTTCTCCTGTTTTTGGTAATTTCTGTTCGTTTTCAGCTTCACTTGATTATTTGTTTTAAATTCTGTTCTTTTTAGTTTTCATTTATTCGTTTTATAGCTAAATCTGTAATTTGAAATTATTTTTATTTTTATTTTTGTTTGCCTTAGGTTTTAATATTTTAATCCGATTTGGTTTCAAAATAATTAGCCTTGGGTTACTATTGGCCGACATTTGTACTTTATTAGGTCACAGCTACCACTACAACCACAACCACAAAGCTGCCATGGTGGGGGGTTGCCCACGTTGATCAATATTTTGACTTAAATTCCGATTTTTTGCTTATATATGAGCAGCGGGAAGGGGCACTGTTTCCCCAGGCACCACCAACCCCAAGAATGGCTCTGTGTGTCATCACCCACATGTTCATTTATTCAAATTTATGATTCGATTCTTTGAGTATTTTATGAAATCTTTGGTGAAATCTTTATGAAGTAAAATGGTACTAACAATTAAATTCACGCAAGTGATAAAAACCTAGTTTTCAAATTGTTCGTGGTAACGAACTGTAAGTAAGGAGCAACCCGACCCAATAGTAACCGAAACTCTAAAAACGGAATTGGATACCAAAAGATATATCAAAAGAATTGGTTTATTTATGCTGATTCAAAATATATAAATTTCATTGTGTTTAATTCTACCAGTCAAAGACTACGAGCCTGAGAAAATTTGTATAACTTTCAAAAAAGGGGGAAAACACCCCTTAACAGTAAAAGAATCTTAATGAAAATCACACCATCAAATTCAGCGCATCAGAAAACTCTACTGTAGAGGTTTCAAGCTCCTATCTGTAAAAATATGGAATTTTGTGTTTTTTACCAGGAGAGAGATTACAGATACGTGTTTATTTATTTGTTTTTTCGAGGACTGATCGTATCGACCCAATGATCTTGTAATATCAAGAGAGGAGTCACTGAAACGAAAATTAAAACTTTACAGGTTGCAATTAAAAATTAAAAAACACCTTTTTTAAGTAGCAAAAAAGATTGGAGGGCAAACTAGGCCCCCTCCCACGCCCCTTTTTCTCAAACTTACTCCATCAAAATTTTTAGATAGTCATTTTGTTCAATATAGTTGCAAGGTCCAATAAATACATTTTTGGAGATATAATGACCCACCTTCCCCCACAGCCCCTGGGGAAAGGTCTTTAAGTTATAAAATTTGCCCATTGCATACGTATTTTACTTATTGTATACGGGGGGACGAATTTTATGTTGGGTGAGGGGGGGGGGAGGGCTCTACTGGAAGGGTTTTTCACGGGTGGGAAGTTTCCTGAGGTGAGTTTTTTTAGAGAAAACTTGACACTGGAGGATTTTGTCAGAATTCCGCTATGAAATTCATCTAATGCCTTACTGTCTCTTTACCGTCACGCGTGGAGATATTAGGGGTAATTTTCCAGGGTAAATTTTCACCAGGATTGAACTGTCTAGAGGATATTCCGTGAGGAGGAGGGATTTCTCCATGGAGGTGTAGCTAGATTTTCTGGCATTATTTAAAAAAGATCAGAAATTAAATGAAAAAAACAAGTTTTTTTCAACTGAAAGTAAGGAGCAACATTAAAACATAAAACGAACAGAAATCATAACTTATATGAGGGGGTTGCCTCCTCCTCAACACCCCACTCTTTACGCTAAAGTTTGAATTTTGTCCCAATTCTTTAAGAACGACTCCTGAAACACAAGGTTCATTTAATTAGAATAAAAAGAAGCTTTTTTAAAAGTTCTAAAAATAACTTTAGCGTGAAGAGCGAGGTGTGGAGGAAGGGAAAACCCCCCTCATATGCGCAATAATTTCTGTTCGTTACAAGTTTTAATGCTGCTCCTTGCTTCAGTCGAAGAAAAAACTATTTTATATTTAATTTGATGTGGAACAAGCAGCCTTTCGGAACTAAAAAAAAAAAACAAACAAATAAAACAAGTAAATCATAGATAGACCATCCGTGATCCATGGATCATCAACCCTTGTGACAATGTGTAGGGTTGGACTCGAATTTTCCAAACGTACAATGAAAAGCCTAGGTTTTAATCCCAACTAAATTTAATTCGATCCCATAAATTACTTCGTCGTTTCGGGTTACTTATCATTGAACTTGGTTAGGACTTGCGTTACCTAAGTGTACTTACGATGACAGTTCAGAGATCCTTTTCCCTTTTCCTCCATTACTGCTGATTCGATAACCATATCTGGAAAGAAATAACTAGGACATTAACTATTACTTGCAGCAGAGCTAGGCTGAAATCTTAACTTTAACTATATTTTCTCTCATTCCTATCCCTCCTCCTACATAGAAACCAGCTTAGTCACATGCCCCCAAAAAACACAAGCTAAATAGTTGCTAGTTATTATCAAGTTTGGTTGACATTAGACAACTGCTTGTGGTAAATATTCTGGCGACAAAGTATTAGTGACCTCGTCCCATTAGAGGCCAAATCACGGTTAGACCCTAAAAAGCTGTATCCTGGAAGTCCCTATAACATTTAAGTACTTTTGTTAATGGGGAAACCCATTCCTGATTGCAGCAATTGACCCCCCTTCCCCATTCCCATACCTATGACTCAGAGAAATAAGATTGGATTTGGACCACGAAAATCATAATTAGGACACTAGTTTTTTTTTTTCCCTTTAAGTTTTCTTTTTGAAATGGATTCATTGCAAAGTGTTTCTTCAACTTCTGTACGAAGCTTTCCATTTGTTTTTTTTCCGAACTTTAGCCTCCCCAGTAGCTTCTGAATATAAGATAGATCCGATGTTTCCTTCTTGCTTTTCAATGTTAATTTATCTTTTATCCGTCCAAAAACAGATTTCTTTTTTCTTTTTGGGTTTTTCCTCCTTCTTTTCCACGTTTTGCTCTTCCGTTTGGCTGGGAACCCATTTCCAGGTATTACTTGCCTCGTCGTATTGAAAAGGGACGCCCATTATTCTAATTGGGCTTCTATCCTCTTTATTCTGAGCTTCCCTCCATTTTGTAGATATTTCATTATGCATAGGCTCTCTGTGTATTTCAGACATTGTACACACTTGATCGCATACCGTGCTTGAATCGACTTGAACATGATTATTATCAATTGTGTTTGAATTCATACTTACAAACTTCAACATTCAACTGCATGAAGATGACGTGAGATTAGTACATTAAGCAATACGAAATTGATTTCAGAATTGACAATTTTTGCTATATTTTGTTCTGTTTTAGTTGATTTATCTATTTAAGTTTTATTCAGAACAATCGACGGAAAGTTTTTTTTTTGCACTTTCTCTCGAATTCCTGTTGATGCTTACTATTTTGGTGGTTTGATAGTTTCTTTTTAACAATTTAAATTTGAGTAGCGTCATGCCTTTTTACTTTTGGCAGTGTCAGCAACGTCTTAGGGATAATTTACTAGATTGGAAGCTCAAGTCATCATCAGGAAGAATAAAATCAAGAATGCCACAGGAAAATCAGGAATTTTGGGAAAAATATGGTATCACAGTGTCGGAAATTTCTATGACACCATAGAAATAACAGTAATAAGGTCCCTTTATTTGGGAATTAGTACACGTATTACAAAAAAAACATGTTAGGTCAACTGATTTATTTTGTACATTCTGCATTGCTTAATTTTACGCAAACAATCTTTCATTCACAAAAAAAAAACTAACAAAAGATAGTTTGGATCGATACAGAAAGATTTTCGGATTGATCGATCAAAAAAAAAGGTCGATCCAAAAAGATTTTTTTTGGATCGACCTGGTGCCGTGCTTTGCTTCAGAGCTTGTGCCTTCAACCTTCACAAATTGATCTTTCTGTTTTTTTAGGTACGGCTCAGGTCTTTGACCTTCAAAAACTTGAAACTCACTTGTGATATGTATGGGTCTATTTCTTTCTTGTCATTTTTTTTAATAACTTAGCTGAATAGTCTATATCAAACAAAGAACCAAAGGGAATCAGGCAGCAGGGTCGCTCAAACATGACATTGTACCCAATATAACATCGTCTTATATACGGACATGCAGCTTTTGTCAAAAAATGAATTTCATGTTTAGAATCATGTTTTGTTCAAACAGTTCGTGGGAACGAACTGTTACTGAGCGACTATAGTAAGAGCGACTCGTCTCAATAGTAACCAAAAATCTATGAAGCGGAATTTTTATACCAATAGATACATCAAAGAATCAGATTTTTTATGTTGATTTTCAATTTATAAGTTTCGTCAAGTTTAGTTTTACCCTTCAAAAGTTACAAGCATCAGAAAATTTACCTTTTTTTTGAAAAAAGCAGGATATACCCTCAAAAAGTCATCGAGTCTTAATGAAAATCATATCTTCAGATTCAGCGTATTAGAGAACCTTATTGTAGAGGTTTCAAGCTCCTATCTGCAAAAATGTGGAATTCGGTATTTTTTGCCAGAAGAAAAGATCACGGATGCGTGATTATTGTTTTCCCCAGGGGTGATCGTACCAACCCAGTGGTCTAGAATGTCGCGATATGGCCCATTCTAATGTAAATTAAAAGTTTTAGTGCCTTTTTTAATCAAAAAACTAAAAAAAAAATTAAAATAGAATCACTTTTTACAAAAAAAAAAACTGCATTTTGGATGTATTTTCATATTGCGTTATTTTCGAAGATATTTGATTGTTAATTACAAGAGCACGTGGATATAGAAATTGAGCCCTTAAACAGCTCTCTTTGGTTTTCCAGTGCCCCACTAGAATTGGAGGAAAAAAAGAAAAAGAGAACACATTATCGCTGCTCATGTGAAAAGTCGTTTTCCTTGTGGTTTCGTGGTTTTTATGTGAAAAGTTGTGTTTCCAATATGAGTTTTACGGCCATGGCAACTTCCAATTGTGTAGTTTTTGTTTCGGTCCAACACCATTTCTTAGGGGTTTTATGCTATTTATTGAAATTTGTTATTAATTTGTTTTCGAAATAATTTTTTAATATTAAGACTAGTTGAGACAATTCTTACCATTCTTGAATGATTTTTTTTTTATTCTAAATAAGGAAATGTTTTTCACTAGCCAGTTTTTTTAATGCGTTTTTGTTTTTGCTACTATGGGCCACGGTTGGTTCTTTACAAGGTTGCAGCTACCGCTCCAACCACGATTCTATTTTTCCCGGCTATTTTGTATGAATGATATAGTAAGAACTTGAGTAGTGTCTCTCGTGATCGAAATTGAAAGGTCTAGGGTCCTTTTTCCTAGTCAATTAAGGTATTTAAATAATTGCAAAAAAGGGTCGAAAACAGAAAATTTTACGACCATGGTGGGAATGGTCTTTTGAAAATAGATGACGTTGTGTATAGCCTCTTCAATCGCAAAAAAAAACTGCTCGAAATGATATTTTGTGTTATGAACATTGTGTAAAGAACATTTCAACCTCTTTCAACAAAATTTATGAAACTTGCTTTAAGTGATGATGCTAATAAATAGTAAATATAAAATTTACTGTTCGTATTTTTGTACTCGAAGTACAAATGATAATTTTGAAGTAAACGTTAATTTGCCTGAAGAGTATTTTATCGTTATAAAAGTAAATTTAGGCTGTTTTTTTTTGCTATATAAGATCTACCTGGAGGGTGTAAAGAGGGAGGCTTTGCATAGATTGGAGTGGAGGAGGAGCTTGCATAGCTGCGTTGGTCTCAGGTGGCTTGGGTGCTGCGGCGAGTTGTTGTCAGCAATAGTAATATTAGCGCTATCTAAAGCAAAGTTAACAACAGAAAAATTTAATAACAATGTTAACAAGGATGGCCGGCGTTTATCCACCCCCATAAAATATCCCCCGTGGATCCTCCCCCCCCCCCCTCCCTCGCAAAACTACCCCCAGAAAATATGCCCCTCACGTAAAATACCCCCCCCCCATGGAAAGTACTACACCAGAAAATACCCCCCCCCCGGAAAATACCACCAGCGGAAAATACCCTGCACCCCGGCGGACAATACCCTTTATGGAAAATCCTTCCAGGGGAAAACCTTCCCTGGAAAATACTCTAATCTAATTCCCCTGCTGAGCACCCTCCGAAGTTTCTGCGACCATCTGCGGAAAATTCTCCTCTACGGAATAAATTTTGCTCATTTTTGGGTTTAATGTTACTCTTTACTTCACAGCGTAGACCAAAATATTCCAGAAATCTAAAGGGGATATCAGTTTAACCTTCCCTGGAACCCAGGTGATACTCCCTAATCTATTTTCCACGGGAGGTCTCGGGGAATTTTTCTAGGGGGGGGGTATTTTCCGCAGGTTTTTGGGAGGGGGTGAGAGGGGCATTTTCCGCCACAGAGGATATTTTCGCATGGGTTTTTTTCCGGGGGATAAACGCCTAGAACCATTAATAAGACTGTTTTAAGGAACACAAAAAAGAGAACGTAAGACTCTTCTAGACTCAGCATATGCAGAGGATCTGAGTGTTCTAGAATACTATGTTAGTGAAATGTTTTTTGGGGAGGGGAATTAAGAGTTAATCTTATGCCAAGTCACTGAGACTGGGTATAAATGAAAATGAAAAGTTAATGTTAGGTAACGGGAAAAATTGATCAAGTGCATATCTGGCTACTCAAACAGTTTGTCGCAACAAACCCTAAGTTCGGAGCGACACAGACCAATATTAATCAAAAATCTAAAAAAATTGTATATTTGCTACAATTAATTCATAAAAAAGGTTGTTTTTTATGCTGATTTCAAATATATAAAAGGCATTAAGTTTAGTGTTACCCATCGATAGCTACGAGCCTGAGAAACTGTGCCTGATTTTCGAAAAAAAAGTGAAAAAGAAATATCCCCAAATACTCGTATGATTTTAATAAAAATGCATCAAAAAATTTAACATGTTAGAGAGCCTCATTAAAGAAGTTTATCGCCCCTATCTATAAAATGAGGAGTTTTGCGTTTTTTTTCCCAAGAAGAAAGATCAGGGATGTGTATTTGTCTGTTTGTTGTTGTTTTTTTTTTCGGCGGTAATCCTTTCAAATCAATAGTTCTAGAAAACTGGTAAAGGGCTCATTCGAGCGAAAAATTAGAAGTTCCAGTGCTATTTTTAAATAACCAAAAGTGATTGGGTTGGAACAAGATCCGATTTCCCCATAAACTGCATTTTTAGTACTATTACGTATCATTATCCATATGACGTCATGACATAATGTGAGATTTCATTAAAAATAGTGGTTAATTCCTTATAGGGCTTCTCAGTTATGTCAGGAAAGATATAAATTAACATTACTACTGAACGATCACCTGCATTTTCATAGACAGACAGCTAACGGTTATATAAAAACAATACTATTTTGGTATCACAAGATCGAAGGGAAGAGACTTGGAGAGAAAGGGAGATACGGAAGCTGAGCAGCTGACAAAAAATAGCACTATGAGGAAAACAAGAACACTATCAAATCGACTCTCAAAAATACACGAAAAAAGGATGAATTGGCGACAGATCTAAAATAATGTAAAAGAAGAAAAAGATATGCCAACAACGATGACTTTCGAAGCTCTACTGTCATATCTGTTGACATATCTGTTGACTGTCATATTGTCATATCTGTCATATACTGTCATATCTGTTTCAGCAAGAGTTAAAAGCAAGAATGAAAACCATTAGACTTATCAACTGGAATTTATCAAGTCAGCATCACTCCACAGGAACAACAAATACAGACATGATAATGACTATCGACTTAAGACTATTAAGTCAGTTAGCTCCACAGAAATGACAAAGCAATTGCCATTGTTGTTCACATGGGAATTAATTTCAACTCAGGTTAATGATTCAGATGTAAAAATGGTGAAGAAACAAACGACGGAATGTTCACGTGTGACTTTTGCTGTTCTTAAAAGTATTAAATAAAAAAAACAAGTTTTTTAACTGAAAGTAAGGAGTGACGTTAAAACTTAAAACGAACAGAAATTATTGCGTATATGAAAGGGGCTGCCCCCTCCTCAACGCCTCGCTCTTTACGCTAAAGTTTTTTACTGTTTAAAAAAATAGAGTTGTGAGAAACGTCAAACTTTAGCGTAAAGAGCGAGGCGTTGAGTTGAGGAGGGGACAGCCCCTTTCATATACGGAATAATTTCTGTTCGTTTTTAAGTTTTAACGTCGTTCCTTGCTTTCAGTTAAAAAAACTTGTTTTATTTTTATTTATTTTTTGAACGTTTTTTTAATTAATGCAGGTTTTGATTTTGGCTCACCGTACATGAATAATTAAAACTAAATTTGCATATTAATTTTACTTTTATTTGGTTAAATTTCTTTCTCGAAACTTGTTTAATTTTATTTACGAACGTTTTATTAGTAATAAATATACGTAACTTACGAATTAACTTTCGTAACGAACTTCTACATTCATAGATTTTTAATACGTATATTAGGGGGTTCGTCCCCTCGTCAATACCTTGCTCTTTAAGCTAAAGTTCGAATTTTGTTCCAATTCTTTAAAAAAATTATCCCTTAATCACAAAGGCCGTTAATTAGAATAAATAGCTCTTATGAAAGTACTAAAAAATCTTTGGCTTAAAGAGCGAGGTATTGACTAGGGGGTGAACCCAATCATATACGTAATAATTTACTGTTCGTTTTAATTTTTGATGTTGCTCCTTACTTTCAGTTGAAAAACTTGTTTTTTTTCAATTTAATTTCTGATCGTTTTTTTTAAATAATGCTGGGAAATCCGGCACCCCCTTCATAGCAATGTCCCTTCCCCCAATGAAAACTTCCTCATGGAAAGATCCTCCCACATAACCCACGACCCACCCCTGCCACCTACCAGAAAAAATCCCCCCTGAAAACGTCTATACTTCCCAATAACCAATACTATATGTTAACATTGGGTAAAGTTCATAACTTTCAGCCCTCCCCCAGGGGACTTTGGGGGATTAAGTCATCCTAAAAGACATGGTTATCATATTTTCGACCCTGCTGAACAAAATGTCTATCTCAAAATTTTGATCGGGTGACTTTGGGAAAAAAATTAGCTTGGGAGGGGGCCTAGTTACCCTCCATTTTTTGTCACTCAAAAAGAGCACTAGAACTTTTAATTTAATTTCCAATGAGCCCTCCCACGATATTCTAGGATCCCTGGGTCGATACGATCACCCCTGGAAAAAAAAAAAAAAAAAAAAAAAAAAAAAAAAAAATAAATAAAAAAAAAAAAAAAACACGCATCCGTGATCTTTCTTCTGGCAAAAAATGCAAAATTCCACTTTTATTGTAGATAGGTGATTGAAACCTCTACAGTAGGGTTCTCTGATATGCTGAATATGATGGTGGGATTTTCATTAAGTTTCTATAACTTTTAGGGGGTCTTTTAGACTTTCACCCTTTTTTCGAGAATCAGCCAAATTTTCCCAGGCGCGTAACTTTGATGGGTAAAAGTAAATTTGATGAAACTTACATATTTGAAATCAGCATTAAAATCTGATTCTTTTGATGTACCTATTTGTACCAAAATCCCGTTTTCTAGAGTTTCGGTTACCATTGAGCCGGGTTGCTCCTTACTTACAGTTCGTTACCACGAACTGTTTGATATTTAAGACACTTTGAAATGTTTAATAAATTTTCTGTCTCTGTTCTGATTTCAAATATAGCTTGATTATAACTTAAAAGAAGCCCCTGGTTTAAAAAATTTAAGAAAAAGAGGGGAACACAATCACACCTATATTTTTTTTTATTTGCGAAATTATCCTATGCTTTAATTCCCCCTGGCTAATCTTCTGACACTCATTTTTGCAAATGCTTTCGATCGCTTTAGTCACTCATTACTATATAAAATAAAAGAATTGGAAGAGAAATGTGTGTTAATCCTCATGAAATTTGTATGCTACCAATCTAGGATACTTCTAATCAATTTAAAAGTATTGACCTATGCAAGTCAACAACACGCAGTGTTGGGATTATAGGTGTAGCAACTGCCTCTATATCTTGAATAGGCCTGGACATGATTTGAAAACGACCAGATATTAAGCAATATTTTTTAACTTGTCAAAAAAAAAAAAAAACAAGTAAGGAGCGATATTAAACCTTAAAACGAACAGAAATTCTTCCATATAAGGGGGGTCTGCACGTTATGTTAAAGTTTGACTTCTTGTCTCAGTTCTTTAAGAACTACAGCTCGAATACATTTGCCGATGGTATGGAAAAAGTAATATTCTTAAACCACCACAAAACTTTTAGTGGTTTAGTGACTACCCCCTTCTGAACTCCCATCTATTTACGCTAAAGTTTTATTTTTTGTCTCAATTTCCCTTTAACGGCAGCTCAAACACAATCTTAGGCTATAAAAAATATTAAACTTTAGTGTAAAGAGCGTAGGGTTCAGGAAGCGGCAGTCACTAAACCACGAAAAGTTTTATAGGGGTTTAAAAATATTTCAGATTCTATACAAAGTTTGACAAAAAGTCAAGGTTTCACATAAAGAGCTGGTGGTTAAGAAGGGAGCAGACCCCCCTTTTATGCAGAATAATTTTTGTCTGTTTTAATTTTATTAGGACAGATGATAGATGTTGTGAAAATTGCAAAAAAGTGGAATAGCTTAGGAGCAGTTTTTTTTTTTTTTTTTTTTTTTTTTTTTTTTTTTTTTTTTTTTTTTTTTTTTTTTTTTCGCAGTTGAAAAAAGATTGAAAAAATAGGATAATAAATCTACGACCTGATATACAATATTGGAAGCCATGATCGTGGTTGTGGTCAGGTAGGGTTCTAAATTTTGAGCTCTTAAAAAGGGCTGAAGAAGCTTTTTTAAATGTTTTCCAGAGGAGCTGTCTAAGAATAGTTTTAAGCTCTTGTTGGACTAAAAGTTGCAAAGAGAATTCCATCTTTGTAATGACCAGGGTATATTCTCTAGCAGATCAGCAATACTCGTGTTTGATAAATGACGTCTGATTTTCCCACGTGAACTTCATTTTAATTGCAGTTAAGGCCAAATTCAAGAAAAAAAAAATATATGCAGCCGAAATTGGTTGTACAAAAATCCTAGAAATCACCATAGAAATAAGTTTCATTACGGTAAAAAATCTTAATACTAATCAAAAACTACTATAGGTGACAACGAGGCCAGAATTTACCAATAGGCCCACTCGGCCCGGGCTTAGGGGGCCCTCAATACCAGGGGACACAATAAACTATCTCAGAGTGATTTTTTTCTTAACAAAACCGGACTGATGTGATTTGTCGTCAAAGTGCTAAGTGCACTCCGCCGCCGCGCTGCCTATTCACAGAAAAGTGACTTTAAAACAAAACAGTAATTTCGTGGTTACTTATAAACTGTCAGATCTTTCCCAAGAATGCCAGTTGAGAGTTCTGTATCACTTCTCTCTTTCATTACTTTTGGCTCATCAGTGCTTCTGTTCAGTGCTTCCTCTCTCTCCAAATTTTTGGGGATTTACCCAAAAATCTCGCCAAAATGGAGCAGCAAAAACGCTGGGGTCTAGAAGTGTCAAAGCTTTAAATCCGGCCCTGGTGACAAAAGTGACAACTCTGTCCATGCCCTCCCAATTAGTGATTGGGCGTCTCACTGGTGTTGTTAATGCTCTGTCTTCTTCTAGGACATCATTATCATTTGTGGCTCTGACTTAATTAATCTTTTGTCAGAAAATGACAATTAATCTTGACCAAATGCTAGAATCCCTATGTGTTCTTAATAAATGTAAACAACACCATATATTAAGATATTGGAACAGTCTTACCTTTGATGTTTCTGCAATTAATTCCACTTTCCTAGCTCTTTTCCATCATTCTTATGTTCCATAATTATTGCTTTTTCTTCCATGCGCATTTCACTGGATTTTAAGACATGTTTACTTCTTCGGAGGAGAGAAAAGAAACAGGGAACGTTTGTGGGTTGAAAAATTACCCAACTTAATTAAGAGGGAAGATATAGATAGGGTTGGGGAGAGGGAGAAAGGGAAAGAGAGCGACGAAGAAGTGGTGGGATTGAGAGCAACAATTTACTTGGGTAGCTGAGCTATTTGATATAAGTACAATATTCCCGAGGGCCTCACTTTCAAAGTGTTTGTGTAATTTCAAAATTCTAAATTAAATATATTCATTGGCTTTGTCTCTGAAAACATAGCAAAGAGAAATTGAAAATACAGTGGCAAGTGGAAAGGCAAAATTTTTCTAGGTTAAGGTCACACACGTGATTTGATTATCATCGATAAAATTTTAGTAAAATGAATGAATCTATGACTGTTTTCAGAGTTGATGATTCTTGGATAGGCTGTGAAAGATATTTTCCAAAGGAGTTTTCTAAGGACAATTTAAGGTGCTCATTTGACTGATCAAACAATATTTATATATTGTTTGATCGATGATCAAACAATATTTGACGATATCTAGCACTAATTTACAACCAATATGGTTTGATTTCCGTTCCGGAGTTTATCTAACAGTTCATGGTAAAGACTCTAAGTTAAGAATGGCCCGTACCAATTTAAAATGAAACTATTAAAGAATGAAGCTTTAGAACAATACATGTATCTAAAGAATTTGCTTTCTATTGTGATTCGAAATATTTGAGATTTTTGTTACCAATACCAAATTCGTTACCAATACTTTTATTACCAATAAAAGCTAACAATAAAAAGTAAAGAGCCTAAGACATCTACATGATTTTAAAAGACAGGGTATGATTTAAGAGGTCATGATGAAAATTGCAATATGAAATTCAGAATGTCCATGAAACCCTCCCTGAAGATTTAAATTTCCTGTATGCAAAGACACGATTTCCCCCTTTTTTTTAGAAATATGTCTGATAATGCATTTCCCCATGGATGATTATATCCAATTAACTGTCCTATTATGTTGGAGATGGCACGTTCGAAAGAAAATTAAAAGTTCCAGTGCCGTTTTTAAGCAACGAAAGATTTATGCGGGGGAAAAGTTCAAATTTCTGTTACTTCGCTCAGCGGATTCAAGCTTTTTGTTTGAACAGGGATGAAATTCCGTATACAGTTTTGTAAAAGTTTCTAATCTTGCTGAAGTATATTTTTACCTTTTTGTGCCGCAAACAGAATTCTTGTCCCTACTAGGTAAAGACTATCGAGCTAAAATCCTGAAATAGCAAGTCGACTTAAAACTATTGATAAGCTATATGCATAACCTTCCAGTTCCAGAGGTCACAAGGTGGTGCTGCATTTGTCCCTAAACAAATATGCAGTTAAAAATTTAGGGAGATTATACATACCGTATATACGAATGTTACGGACTGTTATGGTTTTACTAACTCGTATAGCGTTCCTAAATGTTATGCACTGTTACATAGGTCCCCACCAACTATTGCAAGGATGGTCTGTATATCTATTTTTGGGAGAGGCTTAAGGAAATCGTGCGCCTTAAGCCACAATAACTGCACTTACAGTGCAAAATTTTTAAAATTTTTCCCGAGAAAGGTATCAGGGTGCAGTTGAGGGTGTTGACAAGGAAATACTATAAAATTTTGAAAACAGCTTTTAAACTTCTAAAATATTTAATTATATCATGCATAAAAGTACTTCACTTTATTTACTATCCCCCCTTAATTTGCTCAAATTATTTACTTCCCTTTTTTTTCCGTTGCTTCATTTCGTCACTCTTTTGCTCAAATAGATTTGACGGCAAAGAAACAACGTCAACGACGTTCAGAGAAATTTGAGAAAGATGTTGCGCTAAATTAAAAACACAACTGGTATCCAGGTTGAGGAAAGGATGTACATGCAATATCTCAGGAGGGGATAAGGACGTTAACTTGAAACTTTCAGGGAATGCCGAGTGGGTTGTTGAACTAAATAAAAAACATTACGTGCATCCAGGCTGTCAAAAAGGCGAATCTGCAGTATCTAAGGAACAATTAAGAGTATGAAGTTTAAATTGCCAGGGGATTTACAGGAGGATATCGAACGAAATCAAAACGCTCTAAGCGCGTCACGGCTATCAAAATGGCATAATGAAATGTCTCTAAATAAAAAGTTAAACCAATGTTAAATTTAATTTTAATTAAAGCTAATCCAATGTTAAACTAAATGAAAAGTCACTATATGCATCCAGGTTGTTTTGAGGACATATCTGAAATAACTAAAAAGGGCTTATAGTATTAAGTCTAAGCTTTTGTGAATGCTATTTAGCTTTTATGTTTAAGTGTGTATGCATGGATTTAAAAAAAATTAAAAGTATGGTGATTTTCATTGACTTTGTCACAAAAAGCACACAAAAAGAAATGAAAAACGCAGTGATCAGTGAGAAGGCAAAAGTTTCCTAGGTTAAATGATTAATTAATTAACATTGGTTAAGGTCACACCACTAGCTTAAGGTGCTTTAAGGGTTTTAGATAAAATTAAAGTAAAATCAATGGGTATATGAGGGTTTTCAGGGTTGATGGTTCTTTGATAGGCTGTGAAAGATATTCAAAATATTTTCAAGATGAATTTTCTGCGGATAACTTTAAGCACTTGTTTGGAATGATCGTAAATCATAGGTAGCGCAATCGCGCTGCCTAAGTAAGGAACGATGTTGGCACAATGTATTATGTATTTTTTTCCCATACCAGGGCACTTCCTATCGAAGGAGTTGTCGTAGAAATTTGGAAAAGGGCTCATTCGATTGGAAATTGGAACGGCTAGTACCCTTTTTAATAGTTGAAAGTAATTGGAAGACAATTAACACCCCTTCCACGCCCAGTATTTCCCAAAAACACATCCAATCAAAATTTTGAGATAGCAATTTTGATCAACTTATTTGATTTTCAGATAGAAAATAAATTTTTGAGGAGGACACTCCCCCACAACCCTCAGGGCACGGGTTTTACGTTATGCCCTGGGGACATATAAGAACGATATTGGCACAATGTATTATTTATTTTTTTTTTTTCCTTTAGACCAGGGCACTTTGTATCGAAGAAGTTCTCGTAGAAACTTCGAAAAGGGCTCATTCAATTGGAAATTGGAGTGGCTTGTGCTCTTTTTAATAGTCGAAAGTGATCGGAAGGCAACTTACACCCCTTCCACGCCCACCATTTCCCGAACACATCCAATCAAAATTTTGAGATAGCCACATTGTTCAGCGTAGTTGATTCTCAGATAGAAATTATGTTTTTGAGGAGGACACTCCCCCACAGTCCTCAGGGCAAGGGTCGTAAGTTATGCCCTGGGGGCATATAAGGTTTTTATAGAAAGCGTTGACGTAGAAAACTTCAAAAAAGAATCATTCGATTGGAAATTCAGAGGGCTAGTGCCCTTTTTAATAGGCGAAAGTGATTGGAGGGGAACTGACCCTCCTCTCACGCCCACCTTTTCCCCAAACACATCCAATCAAAATTTTGAGATGGTTATTTTGTTCAACGTATTTGAAAGTTGTGTAAACTAAGTCTTTGAGTTTGATAACACCCCACAGCCCTTAGGGCAGGGGTTGTAAGTTATGTCCTGGGGGCATATAAGGTTTTTATAGAAAGCGTTGTCGTAGAAACTTCAAAAAGGGCTCATTCGATTGGAAATTGAAAGCTAGTGCCCTTTTAATAGTCGAAAGTGGTTGGAAAGAAACTAACATCCCTTCCACGCCCACCATTTCCCAAGACACGTCCAATCAAAATTTTGAGATACCCATTTTGTTCAACGTAGTTGAAAATTTTGGAAATTATACCTTTGAGCAGGTCAATCCCCCGCAGTCTTTAGGGCAAGGGTTATAAGTTATGCCCTTGAGGCATATAATATTTTCATTGAAATCTTTGTCGTAGAAAATTGAAAAAGGGCTCATTCGATTGCAAATTCAAAGGGCTAGTGCCCTTTATAATAGTCGAAAGTGATTTGAGGGCAACTAACCCCCCTCTCACGCCCACCATTTATCCGAACACATCCAATCATAGTTTTGAGATAACTATTTTGTTCAACGTAGTTAAAAGTTTTAGAAATTAGGTCTTTGAGGATGATAACCCCCTCAGAGCCCTCGGACAAAGGGTTGTAAGTTATGCCTTCGGGACAAAGAAAGTTTTTATATATAGTGATGTTGTAGAAACTTCCAAAAGGGCTCATTCGATTGGAAATTAGAAGGGCTTGTGCCCTTTTAATAGTCAAAAGTGTTTGGAGGATAACTAGCACCCTCTCACACCCACCATTACCCCAAACGCATCCAATCAAAATTTAGAGATAGCCATTTTGTTTGACATAGCTAAAAAGTCCGGAAATTATGGTTTTGAGGATGACACTCCCCATACAGCCCTCAGGGCATGGGTTGTAAGTTATGCCCTGGGAACATATAAGTTTTTTTTTATAGAAAGCGTTATCGTAGAAAATTCAAAAAGGAATCATTCGATTGGAAAATGAAACTGCTAGTGCGCTTTTTAGTAGTCGAAAGTGATTGAAGAGCAAGTAACCCCCCTCTCACGCCCACCATTTCTTCAAACACATCCAATCAAAATTTTGAGATAACCATTTTGTTCAGCGTAGTTGAAAGGTCCGGAAATTATGTTTTTGTGGATGACAACCCCCTCACAGTCCTCAGGGCAAGGGTTGTAAATTATGCTCTGGGGCTTATAAGGTTTTTATTGAAAGCGTTGTCGTAGAAACTTCAAAGAGGGCTCATTCGATTGGAAATTGAAAGGGCTAGTGCCTTTTTTAATAGTCAAAAGTAATTGGAGAGCACCTAACGCCCCTCTGATGCCCACCATTTCCCCAAACACATTTCTCTAAATAAAAAGTTAAACCAATGTTAAATTTAATTTTAATTAAAGCTAATCCCAATGTTAATCTAAATGAAAAGACACTATATGCATCCAGGTTGTTTTGAGGACCTATCTGAAATAACTAAAAAGGGCTTATAGTATTAAGTCTAAGCTTTTGTGAATGCTATTTAGCTTTTATGTTTAAGTGTGTATGCATGGATTTAAAAAAAAATTAAAAGTATGGTGATTTTCATTGACTTTGTCACAAAAAGCACACAAAAGGAAATGAAAAACGCGGTGATCAGTGAGAAGGCAAAATGTTTCCTAGGTTAAATGATTAATTAATTAACATTGGTTAAGGTCACACCACTAGCTTAAGGTGCTTTAAGGGTTTTAGATAAAACTAAAGTAAAATCAATGGGTATATGAGGGTTTTCAGGGTTGATGGTTCTTTGACAGGCTGTGAAAGATATTCAAAATATTTCAAGATGAATTTTCTGCGGATAACTTTAAGCACTTGTTTGGAATGATCGTATATCATAGGTAGCGCAATCGCGCTGCCTAACTGCCAAAGTAAGGAACGATGTTGGCACAATGTATTATGTATTTTTTTCCCATACCAGGGCACTTCCTATCGAAGGAGTTGTCGTAGATATTTGGAAAAGGGCTCATTCGATTGGAAATTGGAACGGCTAGTACCCTTTTTAATAGTTGAAAGTAATTGGAAGACAACTAACACCCCTTCCACGCCCACTATTTCCCAAAACACATCCAATCAAAATTTTGAGATAGCAATTTTGATCAACTTATTTCATTTTCAGATAGAAAATAAATTTCTGAGGAGGACACTCCCCCCACAACCCTCAGGGCACGGGTTTTACGTTATGCCCTGGGGACATATAAGAACAATGTTGGCACAATGTATTATGTATTATTTTTTTTTCTTTAGACCAGGGCACTTTGTATCGAAGAAGTTGTCATAGAAACTTCGAAAAGGGCTCATTCAATTGGAAAATGGAGTGGCTTGTGCTCTTTTTAATAGTCGAAAGTGATCGGAAGGCAACTTACACCCCTTCCATGCCCACCATTTCTCGAAACACATCCAATCAAAATTTTGAGATGGCCACATTGTTCAGCGTAGTTGATTTCCAGATAGAAATTATGTTTTTGAGGAGGACACTCCCCCACAGTCCTCAGGACAAGGGTTGTAAGTTATGCCCTGGGGGCATATAAGGTTTTTATAGAAAGCGTTGACGTAGAAACTTCAAAAAAGAATCATTCGATTGGAAATTCAGAGGGCTAGTGCCCTTTTTAATAGGCGAAAGTGATTGGAGGGGAACTAACCGTCCTCTCACGCCCACCTTTTCCCCAAACACATCCAATCAAAATTTTGAGATGGTTATTTTGTTCAACGTATTAGAAAGTTGTGTAAACTAAGTCTTTGAGTTTGATAACACCCCACAGCCCTTAGGGCAGGGGTTGTAAGTTATGTCCTGGGGGCATATAAGGTTTTTATAGAAAGCGTTGTTGTAGAAACTTCAAAAAGGGCTCATTCGATTGGAAATTGAAAGCTAGTGCCCTCTCAATAGTCGAAAGTGGTTGGAAAGAAACTAGCATCCCTTCCACGCCCGCCATTTCCCAAGACACGTCCAATTAAAATTTTGAGATAGCCATTTTGTTCAACGTAGTTGAAAATTCTGGAAATTATACCTTTGAGCAGGTCAATCCCCCCACAGTCTTTAGGGCAACGGTTATAAGTTATGCCCTTGAGGCATATAATATTTTCATTGAAATCTTTGTCGTAGAAAATTGAAAAAAGGGCTCATTCGATTGCAAATTCAAAGGGCTAGTGCCCTTTATAATAGTCGAAAGTGATTTGAGGGCAACTAACCCCCCTCTCACGCCCACCATTTATCCGAACACATCCAATCATAGTTTTGAGATAGCTATTTTGTTCAACGTAGTTAAAAGTTTTAGAAATTAGGTCTTTGAGGATGATAACCCCCTCAGAGCCCTCGGACAAAGGGTTGTAAGTTATGCCTTCGGGACATAGAAAGTTTTTATATATAGTGATGTTGTAGAAACTTCCAAAAGGGCTCATTCGATTGGAAATTAGAAGGGCTTGTGCCCTTTTTAATAGTAGAAAGTGATTGGAGGATAACTAACACCCCTCTCACACCCACCATTACCCCAAACGCATCCAATCAAAATTTAGAGACAGCCATTTTGTTTGAAATAGCTAAAAAGTCCGGAAATTATGGTTTTGAGGATGACACTCCCCATACAGCCCTCAGGGCATGGGTTGTAAGTTATGCCCTGGGGACATATAAGTTTTTTTTTTTTTTTATAGAAAGCGTTATCGTAGAAAATTCAAAAAGGAATCATTCGATTGGAAATTGAAACTGCTAGTGCCCTTTTTAGTAGTCGAAAGTGATTGAAGGGCAAGTAACCCCCTTCTCACGCCCACCATTTCTTCAAACACATCCAATCAAAATTTTGAGATAACTATTTTGTTCAGCGTAGTTGAAAGGTCCGGAAATTATGTTTTTGTGGATGACAACCCCCTCACAGTCCTCAGGGCAAGGGTTGTAAATTATGCTCTGGGGCGTATAAGGTTTTTATTGAAAGCGTTGTCGTAGAAACTTCAAAGAGGGCTCATTCGATTGGAAATTGAAAGTTTATCTTGGTTATTCATTGTTTTCTGTTCGTTTTGGGTTTCATTTATTTATCGATGCTGATTGGTGGTAGTTTCACGTTTGGTAGATTATTTGATTGTATATTTGCTCAGTTTTGGTTTAATCGAGTTCTTTACTTTTCTTTGAAAAACTTATTTTGTGAAAAAAGTTTTTTAATAATCAAACAATAAGCTTGATATATGTGCCTGATGTTTTGGTTTGAAATATGGTTTGATTTCCGTTCCTGGGTTTGTCAAACAGTTCATGGTAAAGACTCTAAGTTAATAGCAGCTTGTACCAATATAGAATAAACCTATTAAAAAATGAAGTTTTAGAACAATACACATATCTAAAAATTCACTTTTTACAGGGATACGAAATTTGTCAAATTTGTTACCAATAAAAATTCGTTACCAATACTTTTATTACCAATAAAAAGTTATAAGCTTGATAAAATTTGTATATGGATTTCCTACATGCAACGACACAATCTTTTCCCCTTTACTTTAGAAATATGGTTGCCAAAATATTTTCAAAGGATGGTTGTGTCCAATTAATTGTCGTATAATATCGGGGGTGGCTTATTCGAAAGAATATTAAGAGTTCCATTGCCATTTTTAGGTTAAACAAAAAGATTTTATGCGAGGAAACAGTTCGAATTTCAGCTATTTTGTACCGGGAATTCAGACTTATGTTTGAACATGGCTGAAATGCGATATACAGTTTCGGATCTTGCCGCAGGAAATTTCTACCTTTTTGTGCCACAGAGCGGAATTCTTTGCCCTACTAGAGTGAAAACTCTATCTAACCAAAATCCTGAAATTGCAAGTTGGCTTAAAACTATTGTTAAGCTATATACATAAACTTTCAGTTTCAGAGGTCACCAGATGGTGCTGAATTCGTCCCTAAGCAAATATGCAGTTAAGAATGTAGGTAGATTATATATAACCTGTGTAGGAGCATTTCTGACTGTTATGCACTATTACATAGGTCCCCACCAACTATTGGAAGGATGCTCCGTAGATCTAATTTTGGGAAAGGTTTATGGAAGCGATGAACCCGAAGCCTCAAAAATTGCATTTACAGTGGCAAATTTTTTAAAAATTTTGCGAGAGCGGCATAGTGTACCGTTGGGCCGGTTGACAAGGAAACACTGCAAAATTCTGAAAACAGTTTTTTTAAAAATTCTAAAATACTTACTTATATCATTTCTAAAAGTACTTCACTTTACTACCCCCCCCCCCTCTATAATGTACATGTATATAGCCCAAATTATATATTTCCCATAATTTTACCGTTTCTTCGTCACGTCACTCTTTTATTCAAATAGATTTAACGGCAAAGAAGAAGCGTAAACGACATTCAGAGAATGTTGACAAGATGTTGAGCTAAATAAAAAATAAAAAAAAAAGCTATGGGTATCCATGTTGGCAAAAAAGCGTGGTTGCAATATCTCAGGAACGGTTAAGGATATTAATTTGAAACTTTCAGGGAATGTTGAGGGGACTGTTGAACTAAATACAAAACATTACGTGCAATCGGGATGTCAAAAAGGCTTATCTGCAGTATCGAGGGAATGGTTAAGATAGTGAATTTGACATTGCCGGGGAACATTTAGGGGAGATATCGAATAAAATAAAATGCTCCAAGTGCATACAGGCTACTGAAATGTATGACCGCAATATCTCGTTCGCAACTTGGGTATTAAGTGAAAAATTTCGGAGATAGTTGAGAGGAATGTTGAACTAAAATTAAAAGACACTATGTGCATCCTCGTTGTTTTAAGTGTAAATCTAAAATGTTTCAAAAAGACTAATAGTATTGAGTTTAAGCTTTCAGGGGATACAAGCTGTCAAAAAGGTGTATCTGAGATATCCCAGAAAGGGCTAAGGGTTGTACATTTAAGCTTTCAGAGGATGTTGAAGGATGTTAAACTAGATCAAAAGATAATATCTGCATCCAGGTTATCAAAAGGGCGTATCTGCAATATCCCAGTAACGGTTAAGGGTATTAGGTTGATACTCTTTGGGAATGTTGAAGAAGATGTTGAATAAAAAAAAAATAAAAAAAAAAAAAAAAAAAAAACTTTAAATGTATCCATGTTGTCAAAGTAACATTTCTGCAGTGTATCTTAGGGTATTGAGCTTAGGGTATTAAGGTGAAACATTCAATACTGATTAGGATACTAAACTAAATCGAAACACGCCATATTCATCCAGGTTGTCACAAGGGCATATCTGCAATATCTCAGGAGCAGTTAACGGTGTTAAGGTGAAATTTTTTGGGATTGTTGAACTGAATCATCAGACATCCAAGTGTGCATTAAGATCAAACAGTTTGCTGTAACGAACTGTAAGTAAGGAGTGACAGGCTTAATAGTAACGAAACTCTACAAAATGGAATTTTTGATACCAATAGATACGTCAAAAGAACCGGATTTTTATCATGGCTTCAAATATTTAAGTTTCATCAAGTTTAGTCTAACTCATAAAAGTTACGAGCCTGATAAATCATCAGACATCCAAGTGTGCATTAAGATCAAACAGTTTGCTGTAACGAACTGTAAGTAAGGAGTGACCAGGCTTAATAGTAACCGAAACTCTACAAAATGGAATTTTGATACCAATAGATACGTCAAAAGAACCGGATTTTTATCATGGCTTCAAATATTTAAGTTTCATCAAGTTTAGTCTAACTCATAAAAAGTTACGAGCCTGATAAAATTTTCCTTATTTTCGAAAAAAAAGAGGCAAACACCCCTAAAAGTCATAGAATCGTAATGAAAATCACACCATCAGATTCAGTTTATCAGAGAATTCCACTGTAGAGGCTTCAAGATCATATCTGGAAAAATGTGGAATTTTGTATTTTTTGCCAGATGAAAGATAACGGATGAGTGTTTATCTATTTATTTTTTCCCAGGGTTTATCATTTAGACCCAGAGGTCCTAGAATATCGCGAGAGGGCTTATTCTAGCAGAAATTAAAAGTTCTAGTACCATTTTTAAGTGACCGATAAATTGGAGGGCAACTAGACCTCCCATGCTCATTTCTCACCAAAAGTCACCGGATCAAAATCTTGAGATATCTATTTCGCTCAACGTAGTCGAAAAATCTAGTAACTATGTCTTTCCCACAGTTCCCGGGGGAAGGGCTGCAAGTTATGAACTTTGCCCATTATTGTTTACATATAGTATTGGTTATTGGGCAGTATACAGACGTTTTCAGAGTTTTTTTTTCTGGTGGGAGGTTAGGCGAGGTAGTTACGTGGGAGGATCTCTCCATGAAGGAATTTTTCATAGGGGAATAAAATTTTTCCATGAAGGGGGCGCCGGATTTCTAGCATTATTTAAAAAACGATCAGAAAATTAAATAAAGAAAACAAGTTTTATCAACTGAAATTGAGGAGGAAAATTAAAGCTTAAAACGAACAGAAATTATTACGTATATGAGGGATTCGCCCCCTCGTCAATACCTCGCTCTTTACGCTAAAGTTTTCTTAGTACTTTCAAAAGAGCTATTGATTCTATTTAAACTGCCTTTGTGATTCAGGGGTCATTCTTAAAGAATTGGAACAAAATTCGAACTTTAGCGTAAAGAGCGAGGTCTTGACGAGGGGACGAACCCCTCATATACGTAATAATTTCTGTTAAATTTCAATTTTTAATGTTGCTCCTTACTATCAGTTGAAAAAACTTGGTTTTTAATTTTAATTCTAAAAAGGGCAAATATGTAATATCTCAGAAACAGCTAAGGGTAGTGGAAATACTACAATAAAAGACATTTTTCAAAATCCAGGTGGCAGTAACCACCTTCAATTGACACCATTGGAAATAGTAGGCAACTGCAACATTGTACAGACCTTTAAAGCCTCAACTCCTAGGTATTGAGCATTTCAATGTGCTTTTTGTAGATTCATAGTCGAAAAAAAGGATGGTTCTTGGGACAATGGCTTGCTTGCTCATGAGTAATTCTTTCTTACATTAATAAAAAAAAACTTTTTCCACAAAATATGTTTTTCAAAGAAAAGTAAAGAACTCATTAAACAAAAAATGAGCAAAAATAAAATCAAATAATCTACCAAGCGTGAAACTGCCACAAATCAGCATCGATAAATAAATGAAACCCAAAACGAACAGAAATTACAATAAATAACTGATTCAAACTCAAAACGAGTTTGAGGACTACTGGAACGACACGATCACCCCTGGGAGAAATATAAAAAAAAATAAACACGCATCCGTCACATCCGTGATCTTTCTTCAGGCAAAAAATACAAAATTCCACATTTTTGCAGATAGGAGCTTGAAACCTCTATAGTAGGGTTCTCTGGTACGCTGAATCTGATGGTGTGATTTTCATTAAAGTTCTATGACTTTTAGGGGTGGTTTCCCCTTTTTTCGAAAATATGGCAAATTTTCTCAGGCGCGTAAACTTTTGATGGGTAACGGGGTGGGGAGGGATCATAAGAACACACTTAAAGGAATTAAAAATGACATGGACTAAAGTGAAGGACTAATCTCTAAACAGAGTGGGTTGAGGAGAAGCGTGCGCATTCATGTTGGTCTCAGGTGGCTTTCTGTGATGAATTATTAGTGATAGCAGTAGTAGTATCTATTACTTTAAGGGCATCTTATTGGATAAGTGTGCGCGCTACATGGGGTTCAAGAGTATGCTAAATATATTTATAGTTCTGAAGTTTCTTGCACATTTCAACGTCATCAAGAAAGAGATGCCGTTCCAATTACCTATCTGCATTAATTACGGTGAAAATTTTGCCCTTATTTTCGTTCTAATGATTGTCCACTTTTGTGTTAATGCTTTCGAACGACAATATGCTAAGCCATTGAATCATGAACGAGTGTAGAAATGTTGGAGAGAAAAGAAGTTAGGAGCTGGTTTCCCCCGAAAAAGACATTATGGGAAAATGATACGAAGGGGATGAAGCTACTGTGGCTTGTTTCCAAATACTGAAAGGGGCTCTGTGCTTCCTTATGTTACTTTTCTTTTTATCCCTAAGAAAAGAGAAAGCACGTTGTTGAAAGGAAGTATTAAAGAAATTTTATATTTTAGTCGTAGTAACCTAATAGGACATAGACGTAAGAAGAATAGAATTTTAGAATATGTATGTCCTTTTGTCAAATTTAATGGGGTCAAATACCGATTCCGCTCGAAGTCGCATAGTAATTTTTTTTTTCAAAATTTCTTATGAACAACTGGACTAAATAGGTTACTTCTGTGATATGGAATGGCTGGATGAAAGAGCACAATTGGGTATCGGGAGGGGGGAAGTATTTACCCCTCCTCCTGAACCACCAAAAATACGATAAAATGCCTAAAATTGTAATATTCGAAAAAAATTATGGTTTATCTGGCAAAGAGTGTTTTTAAGCTTTACACCTCCCGACCACCAAAATTTAACTTTCTATTTTATTCTTATTTTCTCCAAATATTTACCTCGATATCTCAAAAACAAGCAGCGGAGAAAAAGATTTAAAACTGAAAATAGACGTTATGCGATCTAGCAAACCCGTATACAATTTTTCTGGTGGTATTAGAAAAAAAAAGAAAAAGAAAAAAGAGACTGACGAATTACGTGAAAAACAAAGAAACTATAAAACTATCCTAAAATAGGATACCTTTATACCATCCTAACATAGATAACATGTAGGATGAGTCATACACAGTTCAGACTCCTGCCCCCTCCTATTTTATGTAATATCTTGTTGTTCTTTTTTCATTTAATTTGTTTATTTTGACACTATTCAGTTTACCCCCCTTCCCCAGCTTTTTCATCTTTCCACCAAACAAAAGTCCAATCTGCAAATTCTCTACAGTATGAACATATACTTTATAGTATGCTCATATACTCTATATATGTGCATATATACTCCATGTATCTGTAAGTGCACATATTCTATGCTCAATAGTATATGCATATACTCTATAAGATGCGCATATACGTACTAAATACGCATAGAAAAGCTTAGGTGCATATACCTGATATTGTCATGTTGAGTTAAGCCAAATCCCTGTGTACTAAAACGGAATACTTATGGATCCTACACAACCATTTCATGTGTATTTGATGGGGCTGTGTCCCCTACGGGTCCATTGGGAGTAGTCCTTACCCTCAAACTCCTATTGAGTTACTACCAACAAATAAGGATGATGTTTCCTTCCCGCCGATGCCATAAAAGGCTATGGGTTATCGCTCGCGCTTTACGGAAGACTAAATATATATCTTATTTGCCATTAAAATTGAAACTTCAATGTGAGCTATTTATTACAATGTAAGCCTTTCGAACATTCAAATTTACTATGGATTTATTATTCTCGCAAATATCGTGTGAAGGATTACTACTTACTCATTACAAATCCCATCCATCTCCGTGGGATAATTGGGGCCGTTCCTTTTGAAATTCCATGCCCCATTGCTCGAAATGCTGTTCTATCAGGTGCAGTTCTGGATAGTAGGGTTATACATTGCCAATCAAAGTCGTGAATCCACCTCTTCCAAGGTTTTCACCATAGTCGTCACCCTTCAACAGTCCCTTCGAGCGAGATCTTGGGTGATCGAATAGGGTCCTTGACCTGTCTGAACCGTCTAGTTACTGTCTTCTAACTTTGTTTGGGATCGTGTCCGGGGTTGCCACCTCAGCACAGAAGTTCTATTTTAGCCCTATTTCATCATATGTAGCACTGTTGCACGTAGAATATTGAATATATCACTTTTTTCTTATGTGACCAAATTGAAATATAGAAGTTTAAAATAAAATTACATGATGTGTCTCACATAAAAATACATTTCAGAAAATTTTGTGCATGAAAATAATGTAAATATATTTAAATACAGGGTATGGATGTACGTGTACTTTTTTCCATTCAGCGCTCTAATCAGCTGTATTTCTTATGTATAAATTTTTATTCCTCTACATGAAAAAAGATGTACAATTTGGCCTAAAACTAACCTAAGTACGCTCAAACGGACCATGTCGTCGTGTCTGGTGATTTTGGTCTTCTCCGGACTTCGACTTCATCTGTGAAACGGTCACTGTTGACTGTACTGAATCTTCGTTATCCAGCACTGACATCTCATTTCGAGTGCAATAAGGATGCGCTCGTTTTGGCTCTTATTTGGATACTGTTGGGAATTTGGATACTGTTGGTCTGTAACATCTTCATCCATATTTTTCACATATCTACGTTATTACCTTTTTTTGTGTGCATCAATTTCCAGTTCCGACAAATTTTATTATCTTCCTTTCTTCCAGGTGCGTTTACTCAGGTGGGATGATAAAACAGTAGATAACATCATCATTCTAGTGGGAATAGAGCTTTCCGCAAATTCGGATTTTTTAATTGAAATTAACGGCGGTCTTTAAGAAGCAGATAATAATAAATTAGTTTCGAATTTATATAAACAAAAAGAATAATTTAATATTCGCCCAAAAGTCGTCCGTTCCAAATTTTGAGATAAACGATTTGTTCAAAATAGTTGAAAGGTCCAATAGCTATGTCTTTGGGGATAACATGACCCACACAGTCCAGGGAAAGGACTGAAAGCTACGAAATTTACCCGTTATTTACGTATAGTATTTGTTACTAAGAAGTATTCAAACCAGGTTGGTATCCAGGATTTTGTCTGGAGGAGGGGCAAAAAAATTATAAAGTGCACCTAACAGTTTTGTAAATGTGTTTTTTTGTTACTTTTTTACGAATCGGACAAACATTTTTGCTGAGGTGGGTCAAACCCCCTAAACCCCCTGGATAGCCTTCGGTATTGATTAAGACATTTGGGGGAAGGGGGATTTTATACTTGGCGGGATTTTCCATTGTGAAAATTTTCCTGGGATGAACTTTCCAGGAAAATTTTTACGCTGGGGAATTTTCCAGAATTCCCACGCAAAGTTCTTTTTATTTGTCTTACTCTGTCTTTACCAACTATATTTAACATGTAGAGATTTTTGGGGGACATTTTCAGCCGGTTGTGCGAGTGGCTGTCATTTTCGGATTTGGGTTCATTGTTTTCAATTCGTTCCGTATTTATTTTACTGTTATTTCCTTCCACGTTGTTAGCTTAAAAATTATTCCAATTTGGGTTTTTGTTTCATTTTGATCTTCCCATTGTTTTTTTTGTCTTTTTAATTTTTTCTTCTGTTCTAAATCGATCGCCTTTTTCGCCCAGAAAATGTGAATTTGATTTTTTTTATTTATTTTTTTTTTAAGGATTAATATTGGTGAAGAATGGCAGCAGTGGTCTTCACAATAAACCCATCTGTTGCATCCAGTATTTTCGTTGGCCTTATAAAACTCCATTCTTGTTTTTCTTCTCTCTTCTTTCTTGTGAATTTAATAAATCTTTCCCGGAAAATTAATTTTCCAGCGTAAAGTAAATCACCATATCTCAAGATAAGCAGAAGTAAAGTCAAATAACAATTCCAGTTTACAGCAAACAAAAATTAGTATCAATGAATTAATGGAACCTTGTAAATGGAAGTTTTTTTTAACTGAATATAAGGAGCGACATTAAAACTTAGAACAAACAGAAATTATTCCGTATATGATAGGGGCTGTCCCCTCCTCAACGCCTCGATCTTACGCTAAAGTTTTTTTTATTGTTTAAAAAAATAAAAATTGTGAGACAGAGTCAAACTTTCGCATAAGGGGCGAGGAGTTGAGGAGGGGACAGCAGTGGTGGATCCAGGGGAGAGGGCGACGGGGCACGCGCCTCCTAACGTAGTCAAAGGTAGTGCAATTTACTTATTTAACGCAAGTTTGCGTTAAATGAACTTGCTCCTAACGCAAGTTTATTTGGATCAACCTATTTTGCGTACCACCCCCCCCCCAAAAAAAAAAAAAAAAAATCCTGGATCTGCACCTTGGGGACAGCCTCTTTCATGTACGGAATAATTTCTATTCGTTTTAAGTTTTGATGTCGCTCCTTACTTTCAGTTAAAAAACCTTATTTTTTTCCTATTTAATTTCTGAACATTTTTGAATTAATGCAACTTTGATTTTGGGTCACCGTACATGAATAATTAAAATGAAATTTGCATATTAATTTTACTTTTTTTGGCTAAATGGCTTTCTCGAAATTTTGTTCTGACGTAACTTACGAATTAACTTACTTAACGAATTTCTATATTTGTATATTTTATTACGTATATTAGGTAGTTCGCCCCCTCGTCAATACCTAGCTCTTTACGCTAAAGTTCGAATATTGTTCGAATCACTAACCCCTGAATCACAAAGGCCGGTTAATTAGAATAGATAGCTGTTTTGAAAGCACTAAAAAACTTTAGCGTAAAGAGCAAAGTAATGACCAGGGGCAGAACCCCCCATATACGTAATAATTTCTTTTCGTTTAAAGTTTTAATGTTGCTCCTTATTTTCAGTTGAAAAAACTTGTTTTTTTTATTTAATTTTTGATCATTTTTTAAATAAGGCTGGGAAAGCCGGATACCCCATCATAGAAATGTCCCTTCCCCCAAGGAGACAACCTCCATGGAAAGATCCTCCCCCGTAACACCCTCCTCTGACTCCCCCCCCCCTACAAGAAAAAAAAAACCCTCCTGAAAACTTCTGTATACTTCCATTAACCAATACTATATGTAAACATTCGGCAAAGCTCATAACTTGCAGCCCTTCCCCCAGGAACTGTGGGGGATTAAGACATCCTCAAAGGCACATTTATTATATTTTGGACAATGCTCAACAAAATGGCTATCTAAAAATTTTGATTGGGTGACTTCGGGAAATGAGCGCGGGAGGGGGACAAGTTGCCCTCCAATTTTTTTTGGTCACTTAAAAAAGGGCCTTTAAACTTTTAATTTCTGTTCGAGTGAGCCCTCTCACGATATTCTAGGATTTCTGGATCGATACGATCACCCCTGGAAAAAAAAGACAAAAAAAAAACAACAAACAAACACGCATCCGTGATCTTTCTTCTGGCAACAAATACAAAATTCCACATTTTTGCAGATAGAAGCTTGAAACTTCACTAGTAGGATTCTCTGATACGCTGAATCTGATGGTGTGATTTCTATCAAAGTTTTATGAGTTTTAGGGGTTGTTTTCCCATTTTTTCCAAAATACAGAAAATTTTCTTATGCGCGTAATTTTGATTGGTAAGACTGAACTTGATTAAATTTATATATTTGAAATTAGCATAAGAAATTCGATTCTTTTGATGCACATATTGGTGTCAAAATTCCTTTTTTTAGAGTGTCGGTTACTATTGAGCCGGGTCGCTCCTTACTTACAGTTCGTTACCACGAAACTGTTTGCGATTTAATAAACATTTCCCGGAATATAAATTTTCCAGCGTAAAGTAAATCGTCATATCTCAAGATAAGCAGAAGTAAAGTCAAATTTCAATCCCAGTTTACAACAGACAAAAATTATTATCAATGAATAAATGGAACCCAAAAAAAACGCAAAAAAAAGAATAATCAAATCAAGTATAAAGATAATAGACATAGTTATCGATGAATAAGTGCGTCTTAAAACGAACAGAAATTAAAGTGTATCATCTAGTCAAACCCGAAAGGAACAGAAATCAAAATAAATAGGGGCAAGGGTTCCTGCCCTCTAAACCTTGTAAAGGCCACCGCAAAAATATTAATGTTTCATTGATTTTGGGGCTTCATAATTGACAAACCTATTATTTGTAGCACATTTTTTTTCTTGTTTTGTTTGTTTAGCCCAACATACGTGCCCAGCAAGATGCTAGCCAATCAGAGACAAAAAATAATTGGAGCTATTTTTGAGTCAGCAATCAATACAAAATATTTTTTATTTATAGCCTTTTTCACCATTAAGGTTCCTTGTGTCTGTCAATATACAAGTCAATATCGTTACAACCAATCTAGGACTTTTTCTAAGCTTCATTCTTCTCGTCTCAAATCTTTTAGTCTTATGGATTGTTTATGTCATTTTGTATACCTGGAAACAAAGTTTTTTTTACGATTATACTCTGTCCCTCCCTCAAGTCCTGAGTTGAGGGACGCAAGCCCTCCATGCTTTAAGAAAGTTTCACCTTTATCACCAGAGCCTTTTCCGGAATTTTGTAGATACGGTGTCTTGATCACCAGCAATGCAAAGTAATCTTATCTACCTCACTACTTAAACTGAATAGATTATAGGTCATATCGATGCTTGTCTAAAAAGCTCCAAGAAGTTTAGATGGATCAGAGAAAAGCCCTCTACCCCCCCCCCCCCCTATTCTATACTCTAGCCTGTATCATTCTCTAAAAATTGATACCCGAAACCATTCTAGACATGTAATAGACATGGTGTTTTGATAACCTGTGTGTGTCTTTTGATTTAGTTCTTTTCTATCGCTCCTAGTCACAGTTCACCGCCCGTTTGAGCTCCCACCACCTCCATAGAACTCCGCTTAAAGTACCCACCTGATAACCCAAGCGGTTCTTGAGGTATCCTTAATAATGAGCAGTCAGACAAGATCACCAACGTCCAAAGTCGGCAGGAAAAAAACGAAACATTCGCTAATGACTGAAAAAATTTAAATAAGTCAATGACGTTATTTGGGACTCGTAATTAGAATGGGCGAAGCGTAACTACCCCATAAAGTTTGGTGTTGGATGCCTCCTGGAATCAGAAGACGCAGACAGCCGAAAGTAAAGCTTGAGCGCTATCTCGAAAAGTATGATGCGCTATCAAGGTCATTCTTGGAGGAGCTTTGGTCCAGAGCAATGGAGAGATCATCGCGGATAGGCACCGATATCACATCATATGTCAGCCGGTTGGGAAGACCTAAGTTTAAACCTAACAAGACAGCGAAAAAAAAGCTTCAAACAAGTTATATGGAGATTCCCCGGGACACATCTCTTGATTCAATCAATCAATTTATCAATCATTTTATTAATGCTAAATCACTATTACAAACATAAATAAAAGTTATTCGGCCAAGAAGCTTGGATTCCCCAGGCCATTGTCAATATATTGGAGATGATTTTAAAACTTAGGTACATATAGCATTTTTTTTAATTTACTCATATACGCACGTCGTTTCCAAATTTTTTCCAATCACTTTTGGTCCTAGACATGTCTCTCTTTCCTATAGAGATGGTCGGGAAGGAATAATTTCCTAACTCTTTTCTTGCCCTTTTTGGGGAAGGGGAACCAATATTTTTTTTCCATTTTTCCCTCTGCATAACGGGTTTTCTTATTCCAAGCACTTAAGAATATAAGTTTTGACCTGATCCAAAAAATGTTTCGACACTTTTTTGGCCCTATATTTGGGGAAGACCGTACCCCTGAGTATTTTTTGCACGTCAAATTACTTTTGACCAAATGACTAACGGCCATAGTTTTCAAATTGATCAGGCCGGTAGGATATTTTTTTTGAAGATTTAAGGGCCACCTAATCCTCCCTCCCCGAGATCCTTCCCTAAAATAATATGTGATCCTTTTGACCAAGATAATGATCCCTGAAAGTTTGAAACCAATCAAACACCCAATATCAAACAAGCCTCGTTCCCTTTTTGCGTTATAAGACTGTGTAAAAAAAAAAAAAAAAACAATATTTGCATTACTTACACCACTTTCTTTAGGGTCATGGGGTCTTGCTATCCCGGAGACATATTTATTAGTTGGACCTTTAGTATATTTATTGAGCCTTTTACTGTAAGGCTCATAACCCTTATCAGATGTATTAGAGGATTACGGGAGGCTTGGTGGTGAAAGAGGGCACTGAACAAGACTGATTGCCGTCAAATCACTTTCAACCCTTAAAAAGGGGCGAAAGAACTTTGAATTTTCGGCCGAAACGAGTCTCCTTCAGAGTTTTTACAACCACCACTTCCATACAAAGTTGACTGGGTAAACATAAATAAATAAACATTACATTGAAGGCATATAGCCCTTTACTTAGGTAATGCTAGAGGGCTACCTCTGATTGCCCCTGTGAAATTATTTAAACATAAGTTATATCCTTCGGGCTTTTTTTTTCAGAAATTTTTTTGATAAATCGACAATTTCGTCACCTGAACTGTGTTTATTGTGTCTTTAATAGTTACTCTAAAGAAGTCTCTAATGTGGCGTCAAAAATGGAATTATAACTGTAAGATTATACTTAATTACAAGTGTCTTCCCCATCTAATGCCTGGGTTAATTATGGTAAAATTACTGATTTACAACAGCTAAGTAATTTAGATAATGATTAACTATAAGACACTGACAGCCAAATCGGTGTTGGATGGCTAATCTTGTGAGAAACATATTACAAACGCGCGCAACGGATTATTCAGAAAATTCTAGAGAAATTTGAAAGGACACTCAGTACAAAAACCACTACTGTCCAGAGTCGTGTAATAAGAAATCTGAATGAAGAGAGTTAGTTTTGATATATACTGCCCTCTGTTGAATCGTCTTCGTTCGGATCTGCCCTGAATTTAGCCATAATTGAGTATATCCACTTGATGCAGAACCAGGTTTGTAGCTACTAAAACTCTTACTCTCGGCTCATATGGATGTTCACACATAAGGGGGGCAAATCGCGACAAGCCCTGTCTTAGCGGGAAAAATTAGCGATCGCGAAATACCAATGAAAAGTGAGGCTGGTTTTTAAAATGAGCTAGCGAATGTTGTCACGAATAAGAACTAAAGAAGCCAGCTATTTAGAAATTGACCACGTTTCCATTAAATAAACAATTTTACTCGATAAACTGGCGTCAGGCATTATTTTGCAATCTATTCAAAAATGCTGTTTACTTCTTGAAGTTGTTGATTAAAAAATAAAAAAAAAGTCGTAATCTGTTAGTGGAAAGACGCACTTTCAACTAGTGGCTTGGATTCACTTTCCAAGTCTAGCCAATTCTTTGCCTCTTCGTGAATATCAGTCTGGCAGCTTTCCACTAGTTCCGGATATCATATGGAAAGCTAAACTTGCTTTGCTAGTCACCTTGGCAAATTCAATTGTCATGGCTTTTTGATTTCTGGTTTCCAAAAATTTATTTGTGCTTTATTAAACAATTTATTGAGCTGAAAAAAAAATCTAATATGGCAATATGGTATTTGGGCAATTTTATATTATCGTAACTGGGCAATTTTTCTACACAACTGTAATAGCCATGTAAGTTTTTGTTTTTATTTTTCTTATGAGTAACACTTTTCACAGCAATATCGTTCTTTTTATACCTAGAGTTATAGTTATATAAAATGGGATGCACAAATTTAGTTTGGTTTCTGGTGAGTCTTTCTTTTGTTTTTTAACACTATTTTTAACACGATATGATAAATCTTTTTTAACAGTTAGATACTTTTTCTATTGTGCGAATCAGCTACTTTGTGACCTCTATCTTGCTTGGTTTAAATTAATATTAGTTTTTTAACCAATAAAATTCTTTGACGATGAAACCTGAAAAAACACACATAAAATTGAATACACTTAAATTTGATTCATGAACACTTTAAATTCATAATTTTATATGCTGGATAGGATGGACATTCTTAGAATCTGGAATACTGGATTCAACATATCTTGGTGGGATCAGGATTAGGATAGGAACTGTGATAAATTTTGTCATCGTGTCATCACTAGAAAAACCTTATAAAAGTTAAGGCATATAGACCCTTGCGCACATTTTAGACCCTTGGACTCTTAACTTCCTCCAGATCCAGCGACCTTTTAACTTTTGTAAACTCCAGAACATTAATGGATAGGGGAATATAATTGGATTTTTATTTTATTTTTTGTTAGTCAACTGAATCGAATTTTTATGTTTTTACAGCGATATCCTCCAACGAAACGACTAATACAGCAACATAATAAAACAAAATCAAATAATAATCGTATATAAGCTCTGTTTTATTTTATTACTGGTCTGCAATTGGCTCTACCTGCCACATTGAGCAGAGGGTTTTAGAAACGTCACAAACCTTGCAGCATAAACCATATTTTGTGTCTTGTTTTTCTTCTTCTCTTGCTCATAAAATACTGAAATAATTCAACAGAACCATATGTTCCGTATTTCACAATTTGTATGACCATTAAATAAATCTTCATTTACTTCAGAAGTATCAAATCTATATTTTATTTACCATTTCCTGAAACTTAACCAGGTTTAATACTTCCTTAAAGTGTTTAGCTTATGTCCCTAAAAGCGGCGATTACATACGCATCTCGTTAAACTGTTTGTCTATAAATCTGCCCTGTCTTCGTCCATCCCCATTCACAAGTGGAATTCGGTGCTTGGCTGCAACAAATTGCAACTAGGCATCTAGTTCTATAGCTTGTATGGATCCTGAATTTCAATTCTGGATCGTAGTTGACTCGGCTACAGTTAAGTCAACCACAGTTCTAACCGTAGTTCTGAGAAGGCCTGAACCTTAAATTTTGCTAGGCAAAATTTATTAGAGGAGCTTAATGGAGAGGAAATTGATTGAATTAAAATCAACTTGCCGTTAAGCCATGGCTAATTGGAGAAAAAGCCAAGACAGATAGTCTGAGTGATAGGGAAAGCTTGCATAAGCCTTTTTCAGAATTGTATTAAAAAATGATGTCATTTCACTTGTTGATGGATAGTCTGTCATCCGTCCATCCTATGCCAGAACTAAGGTAGATAGTAATGGGATAAGGATAATTCAAATTTTTAGAGGAACTTAAATGTATCCTTTTATAAATACCCTGTCACTGCCTTTGTCCAAAATTCAAAAACTCAGACATTAAATTCCGAAAATCCATAAGTGACTACGCGATGACTCTACTCAGTGATCAGAGTTTCGAAAAGTCGGCTGAAGTTTGAGGAGCAACACAATGTGACTAGCTGTGACTACTCAGGTTAACACACTTGGATATGACTGTAGTTCAACTAAAGTCCAAGGTCCAAAGGCACACCTAGAGTATAAATCCCTGTGTTTAAGATTTCAAATCAAACCAATTAATAAGCTTCTATTATCATTATATTTATCCCGTGGACTTAAGAGTGGCGTTCTCTTGTATTTATCACTGGACCTATATCCTTATAAAAGGGATTGACCAGACATGAGCGTATGTTTAGGCATAAGAATCTTGCTGCACTGCATGTAAACGCTGCTTAATGCTCTTCTCATCAATAATTGAGGCCACATTCTTATCTTTGACTAAGCCTAAATCTAACTGGCATTTCTCTTGATTTTCTTAACATGACGAAATGATTTATCAATGTTAAACTGGTAAAATATTTTATTATAGCTTACTATTGGCGACTAAGTCGATTCAACAGTCCGTTATAATAAATGCCTTGATTTTGCCTTTAGTACTAGACTCGTTCCAATCTAGTTACTCTTGTTAAAAACAAGTCACTATGGCCACCGCACAAGGTAAATGGTTGTCATTTCCATCGTTTTTGCAATAATAACCGAAATAAAAATATGGCAGTTTTAAAATTATGTTAGAGTTAACCCGAAAGGCTTATCCACAGTTAAACTCAGTGTAAAATCATTACTCTTTGTTTACACTAGTGCCAAATTGCAAGTTTGTTAACCTTTAAACAAATAATCTAAATTTTGTTAGTAAAACTTTTGGTTTTTGTTAAGAATTCTTTACAACTACAATTACAGGATGACCGTTTTCATATGAAGTACTGTCTAAAAATGTATTATTTTTTTTTACCATTCTTCTGGCAAATATTATTTTGGAATATTTCTACGAAATTTGTATTTGAAGTGGCTAGTGAATTCAGGATCGATTCTACAATTGGTGAAGCCCGAGCAAATTAACCTTGGCCCTCACCTCCCCCAGAAGTATGTTCTGTGAATTATCAAATGACTAACGTAGTTTTCCTTAAAATCTTAACCGCAACCTCCCTCCCCAGTCCGGTCAAATCCCCCCTCCATTTGGACGGTCGTGATTGAAGGCCTTCCCAGGTTTGAGTCAGCATTGAATCCAGTGACACATTGTATACATAGAGGCCTTATCATATTTTGGCGGTGCTATCAGGTTTGGGCGATCAGGTTTGGGCGAGGCACAAATTTAGCAAACATAGATCATCATCACTGGTGCCTGTTGATAAGAAACTGACAGGTCTAAGAAATTCTGATGGGTATTACTGCCCTATTCATTTTGGAGCATTACCTAAACCATCCTAAATGGCCTCTCGAAGAGTAGTGCCTCTCATAGAGTAGGACCCTTGCAGGGTTGCCCACTGGACTAAAAGATTTCGTAACGTCCTACGCCTGAAAAACGTAACTTTTTCTTAACTTTTGATAGAATTTATTTCGCTATCAAGAGTTCAAGAGTACTTTGAAGGGGGTGAAATGTATTCTTTCGTTTAATCTCATTCAAAAACTCCCTCTTCCAAATTTTAAAATGTATCTTTTTTGTATATTAATTAAAACATTTGAAAACCCACTTCTCCGTTCTAAATTATAATGATTTGGAACCCCTTTTTTGTTTTTTCAGCATAAACAGCCATGCATTAAAAAAATCGAGTTGATTTGGGTATAATTGGCATTTTTCTTGAGCAATTTTGATTGTCACTTAGTTCTCACGCAAGAAAAATAAAAATTAACTATTATATTGAACTTTATTATTTTTTTTTAAAATAATCCCCAAGAATGTGGAGGTATGAAACAAATCAGGTTCATGTTATGCGTAGGGTGAGAACTTGCTCAAGTTCTGCCTATGTGTGGCACTGTGGCTTAGTTTGTTTTCAACTTGTAATTGATTTGGATGTAATTTAGAATACTTTGAAGAAAAAACAAGTAAAGATTTTTTTTTTATTTGGAAAAATCTAGATAAACAGCTCAAAGAGATTTACGTTCTGAATTTAATTTCAAATTTACTTTTTATCCAGATATAAGACACAACATATTAAATAAGATACTCTATTGCGAAGCAAACATAATCAATTTGGTTAGCTTTGGAGTTTCTCCTTCTACTTTCTTGCATTTTATTACAAGGGCTTCCGGGATATCCCAAGAACATGGGTTAGGGATCGCTCTCCTGACATGCCTAAAATCTGAAACAGTGTTCGGGTTGAGTCTATTGCGTAGCAGGGTCTTTATTTTTTACACTCTGCTCCAGTATAGGAGTGTGGACACGTAAATGTCAGCTTAGTTTGCTAGCAATGTTAGCTAACAGGTATTTTTTTGGATGGTGGAAACACCGTCCTAACACACAACAACTGTTAACTAACAGAAATTAATTCTGCAACAAGTATTCGATTTGTTAAAGATATTCTCTAACAATGTAACTAACAGTACTTTGTACAATTATTAACTAATAGAAATTAATTCTGCAACAAGCATCCGATTTGTTAAAGATTTAAAAAAAAACAAGTTTTTCGACTGAATGTAAGAAGATTTACAAAAAAAAAACAAGTTTTTCGACTGAATGTAAGAAGGATTTCCAAAAAAAAAACAAGTTTTTTTTCGACTGAATGTAAGAAGATTTAAAAAAAACAAGTTTTTTTCGACTGAATGTAAGAATGTAAGAAGCCCCTTCCACAAAACCTTGCTCTTTGTGCTGAAGTTTTGACTTTTGTTCTAATTCTTAAGAACGATTCCTGTAACAAAATGGCCGTTTAATTAGAATAATAAGCTTTTTTTAAGTTCTAAAAAAAACATTTAGTGTAAAGAGCAAGCTCTTGAGGAGGAAGCAACCCCTTTCGTATAGGTAATAATTTCTGTTCATTTTAAGTTTTGATTAAGTTTTGATAGTTTCAGTTCAAAAGCTTTCTTTTTCTTAAATTTAATTTCTGATTGTTTTTAAGTAGTACCGAGAAATCCCGGCACTAAGTCCAAGAAAAATTCCGGTGCTTCTGTATTATACACCACTCACTCAAGTTTATCATAGGCAGCGCGATAGCGCTGCCTAAATAAAGAACGATGTGGGCACAATGTGTTATTTTTTTTTCTCCATACCCAGGCACTTCGTATCGAAGGATTTGTCGTAGAAACTTCAAAAAGGGCTCATTCGATTGGAAACTGGAATGGCTAGTGCCCTGTTTAATAGTCAAAAGTGATTGGAAGGTAACTAACACCCCTTCTGCGCCCACCATTTCCCGAAAACACATCCAATCAAAATTTTGAAGATAGCCATTTTGTTCAGCGTAGTTGATTTCCAGATAGAAAATATGTTTGTGAGGGGGACACTCCCCCACAACCTTCGGGGAAAGGGTTTTAAGTTATGCCCTGAGGGCATATAAAAATGATGTTGGCACAATGTATCATTTATTTATTTTTTTCATTTAGAGCAGGGCACTTCGTATCGAAGAATATGTCGTAGAAACTTCGAAAAGGGCTTATTCAATTGGAAATTGAAGTGGGCTTGTGCCCTTTTAATACGGTTGAAAGTGATTGGAAGGTGCTAACTAACAATACTTCCACGCCCAGCATTTCCCGAAACACCCTGAGATATCACATTTTGGTCACCGTTTTTACATTATCCAGATAAAGATAGCTCGTTTTTGAAGCAAGACACTCCCCAAAAACTGTCGCGTAAGGGTGTAGCGAGGTGATTCCCTGACTTGGCAGATAAGAGTTTAAACGCCCCTCATAATACGTAATAGACTTATCTGTACCGAATTTTAGACAGGGAATATCTACAATGTTTTGCTTCTAGACTTTCATTGAATCAAGTAACATTGTCCCGTTATTTAATTTACATTTCTGACTAACGTTTTATTCTCAAATAATCCCTTTGTAGAATCCCGGCTAGCCGCCCTTCAGGGATAAATACATGTCCGTGCTAGTACCCAAGAGTGCATGCAAAAACTTCGTCCAACGGAGTCAACAGATATCATCCCGGTAACAGCCTCCTCCATTGCCCCCCCACACAGGTGTCATGACCAGTTAAAAAAATACACATAATCCTATGAATAACATTTCTGTATACTCGTCCGCATTGGATAAGGGGGCATACAATATGTAAACAGGCAATAGGTTTGCAAAGTTATCCTAAACTTGCTAGGGAAACCCATTGGACTGTGGATGATTAGAGTCTCGATCAAAAGGGCATACTAGTTGATTAGATATTTCGTCTGAACTATGCAGTGAAGTAATAATTTTGGCTATCTTACAAAATTTTAATTGGGTGATGCTTTGAGAAAATTGAGCGCGGGGAGGGGACACCCCTGATTTTTGCCACTCATCTTATGTCGTTTTTGGTCACATTAAAATCTAAGCAGAAACAAAGCGATATGAACTTTTAAATTTACCGAATCCAATGGCCCTACGCTACGATATTAAGCGAGGACCACATGGTCAATACGATTACCTGGAGAAAGAAAAATAAACACAAATAAAAACAAAAAAATCAAGTGAAACAAATAACACTGCGATGCCATGATCTTATATTTCTTCTGGCAAAAATGGAAAATTGTCCTCAATGTTTGTACAGATAGGAAGCGTTGAAAACCGTACTACAGAAAGCTGTAACCATTTGCTACTTCTGATCTACGCTCCTGACCTTCTGATTGTTGTGATTTTCATTGTATACAAGTGTGCTATAAACTTTTAGGGGGTCTTATCCCTACTCAGCAAGTTTTCTGAAAATCAGAGTACTCAGCTAATTATTTAGGGGACCTGCAGGGTACCGCGTAAATCAAAGTACAGTTGAGTCCGCTGGGGGTGGGGAGGCGGGGTCCGTGTTCTCCTCAATAGCAGAAAACTACTCTCTTCAGAATATGGTGAAACTGGGTGACACTATCTTAGGACGTTTTGCAAATCAGAATTAAAATCTGATTCTTTTGAATACAATATTCTATATGCAATATCAAAATTCTGTTTTTTTAGAGTTGCGGTCATACATATTTGAACGGTCGCTCCTAACTTACAGTTCGTTCCCAAGAACATGTTTTGATTGCACAATCTTAAACTTTAATGCAATAGAATTCAACGAAGTATTTTTTTTGTCAAAGAGAGCAATTCAAGGTATTATTTTTTTTAGTGCCTTATGAATGGTTAAAAAAATTATCATGAAAGGCTATGTCACCTGAATCAATATTAAACATATGAGTGCTACAAGGCAGCAACTTAATGGGCATACAAAATAATTGAACCATCCATCTGCTTGAAAACGACATTTTTTAACGCTATTCAACTTATGAAGCATATACATCTCCAAGCAGAGGCTTGAACATAATAGAAATCACTCTATATCTAATGATGGGGTGGGCAAAGAAGCAGGTCCTAGCATCCGGATTATTTATCACTAGGGCATAGGATTTTTTAGTGCATAATGATTTTTTTTCTTCAGGCGATTGATTGGGGGGGGGGGGCTAACTGCCCCCCCCCTTGCGCATCCCCAACGACACCCCCTGATTTTCCAAGAAGTCAAATCGAGTGGATTCATAAGACTTCAATCACTTGCAATGCTCCGCAGGGACGCATTCCTAGCTTACAAATATACACAAAATAGTGATCACTACAGTTCCTAATATGTTCAGGAACACTGGCTATGCAAGGCTGCGCCAGAAGATAATGCAACTGGACTAATCTGTGTAATAACTGTTCTAATGGTGCCAATAAGGATCTCTCAATAGTATTAGCCAAAGCAGGAAATCCGAAAACGATCCAGAGCATGGGCATAGAGGACCTAAGGGGGGTGGCTACTCGCCACCGGGATTGCGTATATCGAATGGGCAGTGGAATCTTCCCCAGGGGAATTGATTGCTCAATCGAAGTGGGGTCAATACCTAACTTTCCCAGGTTGATTTATTGATTGTTGTAACGTTGTTTGGTCAAGTGCACGCTTGGGGCAATTGATTTAATAGATCCAGGAATAGGAAACACGATCACGTGTTCCCTTGATCAGCCATAATCCGAGAACTCGGATCACGGGTCCCCCTTCTCCAGCCAATCAGAGGGCTAGGTTTACATATTAGCGGGAGAGGACGCCAGAGAATAGTGAGGAAAGGATTTTTGCTATAGTTTTCTATTAGTCTGTGAATAGAATTCAAAGGAGTGAGAACAGTTTTGACTTTACTCTATTTGGATATATATTTGTTGTTGATGATAGCGAGTGGAATGTTTACCCTCTTAGAAGTTGATAGTGGATGTTGGTAGCAATAATACAAGAGCACCAAACATTGCGGTGGAAATCACGAGAGGATCACGGGGCTTTGTCTGGAATGGGATGAAGTATATGCAAGATATGTGATATCCTTTAGCAAATTTAAAAATGGAGGATCAATTATGCTTCGCTGCAAAAGTTGATATAGCGCATGTGAATAGACTTAAATGTGCTTTAAGTGCATTACGTGAACATATCGAAGACAATAACAGTATCCCGCTAATTTTGTAACATGCTGTATTATTATTGTTGTAATGATTCAATAAAATTGTTTTCGAAATCGAAAAATTCCCTTTCTTTTCTGGTTGTTAGAATGTTAGGCTAACGAATCATTGGTCACAGTCTAGAGTCAGCAGGCAGAGTGAAAGGATTGAAAAATGAATAAATTTGAGAAAGAGAGAATTAGATACGCAAATCCTAGTGTTGTATGGGAAAAAATTTGATTTTTGGATGACGATTTTTCTCGAGTTAGCATCTTCAAACAGGATATTCTCTCGGGGAACACTTGACAATGGGCAATAATGAGGACTGATTCTCCCATCATTGGACTATTGTATGAAGAAGCTTTGTAAATGTGAGAATCAAAATGCTTATAGTCAATTTATTGATATCGATTAATTGAACAAAGCAGAATAATAGTCGTGGATACACCTTTGAAAACACTTGCCAATGGATTCAATGTAGATGGCTCCCCCCTCCATTCGAAGAGGTGACGTTCACAGAGCTACTCCTCTCCACATTCTCTCCACCTTGAATTTTATCTGAAACGCAGGGACGATCAGTTTTCGTTTTATCTGTGAGAGAGAGTTGACATCGGAAACCAAAAAATTGTTCTACCTACATGTCCATACTGTGCATGTAAACTCTTGTGCAGGTTGCGACTCAATGTGAGAATTGGTACATTTATTGATGACTAATAGTGAACAGTGCAAATTATGTCATCCTTGTAAATTACATAGAGGCTATGCAGTACAAATTGAAGGATTTATTCATGTCTTGAAGGAGGATTTTGTTACTCTCCACCCTAAAGGGCACGCTGTGTTCAAATTGTCACTATGATAAATGTTATCAGTGGGAGAATACTCTTACCCCGCTATGATTGGAAAGAATCACAGGCGCGCGGGGTGGATTTTAGTTTATTGTCTACGAGATTTGTATCGTCCGTGGATTTAAATATTTTCTGGGGAAGGGAGGGAATCTGTGTTCTAGGGCAATCGTTCCAACTGTTGGGGTAACAAGACAATTTGGTTTTTCCTACGTCATCGTTGTGACGACACCTGCCTATTATGACTATACCCCAAGTGAATTATTATTTGGGCAGTTACCGAATGTGGATTCACCATTTGAAAAACACTGTATGTGATTATGCTTCAAATAGACGGCAATTGCGAACTCGTGAATTTCATCATATGAATGCAACATAGCATCATTTGCAACTATGCAAATGTCGTGATCTGTGTGACAAGAGTGAAGTTACTTGTACTGTAGAAAATTTGACCCTGACTTTGCAGGTCGTGTGCAAGGATCATATACAGGGAAGGGTCTGCAAATTATGATGTACCAGTCAGTTAGTGGGGTTCACGAACAGTTGCCTATAGACTCGAGAAGAAAGAAGAATCTAAAGTGTAGATTTACCAAGGACATTGTGTATTATATATATATATGCATTTATATAATTAAACAAATTCACAAACATTTTTTTAAGCACTTTACTGTCTTAAATGGCACTCAAATCAATACTGTATAGGGTCTGGAGAGGTATATTTCCACTAGAAAGTCGTTCAGACAAGGATTGTCACCATAAATGTGGAGAAACTGCTTGTAAGTATAGGCCGCGACATCCGGAACACCAAAATATAGTAGTGCATGGAAGACACCGCTTTTAGAGTCGTTATATCCTGCACCCTCTTCCGATTTTGAATAAGAGTTTCCCCGCTGCTCTCAATATAGTTTGCTGATGTGTGGTGTGTAAAATGTATAGGGTAGACCAAGAGGATCCAAAAAATTTATCGTCTTCATTGTTTGAAAGATGCATCAGCCAATGAAACCGTCAGCACAGTCGAACGGACTGCTATTAAACATAATTAAGGTATTGTTTCTGACACTTTGAATTTTTCCCAAGGAAAGTCTGAGGGTAGGACAGATAGGATTTGTACTGGCACGGTATGGGTCCATATTAAATACATTGATTTATTGGGACTTGTGGTTCATGGCCCAAGTCTAGTAGAACACTGCCTTTGAAGTGTTTCCCAATAGGTTTCATATTGATTTAGTGAGAGTAGTGCAATACTCTCAGCCAATGGGGGTGGCCAAAGTACACTCTTAACGCACACTCCCGTAAGTATACTCATATCCTGCGTACCGACAAATCCAATACAATGAACCATGTGTTTTAGCAAACATTTCTTCGGTTTTACCATTTCAAATAGTTGTGACTCATGATCTAGGCGTTGCATAGTCAACTCATACAATGTTCTATAGGATTTATCAAAAGATAGATTTTAGAGCGGGATGCCCGTTTACTTACACACAAGAGATGAATGTCCACAACATTCGAATTTATGTGGGCATCCAGTCACGATCCTATTGCACTTAGCGCGTTTGACAAATGCCAAAAGCGAGTTTTACGGAATTTCGCCCATTGATAAAGGATGGAAGGTCGGTGCGGGTGCGTGACCCATGATAATATGACGTTGATGATGGTGGATTGTATGAGGAACAAGAGGTTAAATTTATTCACTGTCTCTCAGTTTTCACTGCCAAAGCAACAGAAACTCATGCATTGTTGTTTCGCGTACATTGAAGTATTGCCGAGGTGAGGGAGAGAGTCACATCAGGATTGGCAGCAAGTCTTTTCTCAATATGAAATGGATGGGCAAGCGTTAAGTTGTATATCCACTTTAACATGGGTGGGTAGACATTGGGGGTATATGAAATATTTCATGATATATTTTTCAAACTAGATGTTAATTCGTAGTTGAAGCATTTTTAAGTGCATCTGTCTACGTATTAGTATAATTCATATCCAAATGGAGGTGCCT